>JAPYZR010001168.1:0-31455 GCA_030522945.1 Trichopria nigra | reverse complement strand
ATTCAAAATTAAATGAGAACTTTTGGAAACAAATTATTTTTCCATACCTAAATTAAAAATAATTTGTTTCCAAAAGTTCTCATTTAATTTTGAATGATTGATGACAGAGAGGGCATCCAATGGTACCAACAACCTTTACCTCGAACTCGAATGTCAAGGACATTTGAATGTTGAAGTGGTATTTTTAAACGGGAACCCCTACTATTTCTAACCCGGAATCGCGTGTAGATCGGGAAAATTTACTTCTGAAATGACATTTCAAGTTGGCTTTAGTGACCTCAAATTTCAAATTTTTTTCAATTTTTTTCAAATTTTTGTTAGAATAAATGCTGTGAAGATTCTTTTCTAAGAATGATGGACTTTAACTGTAAAAACAGCTATGCTGACTTTTCAAGCTCATTTAAAGGTCAACGTAAAGGTTATTTCGACAAATAACTATTAGAGGGTTAGAAATGAAAAATACCACTTCAACATTCAAATGACCTTGGCATTCGAGTTCGAGGTAAGGGTTGTTGGTACCATTGGATGACCCCCTCTGTCACCTTCAACTTTTGTACAGGCCATTTTTTGATATCATTCATTTTTACAGAGGTATACCTGCATGCGTCGAATTAAAGACTTTGCCGGTGCCTCGTGGGAACCGCAATCGCGCTGCTCGTGAAAAAAAGTACATGTTAAGCACTATATAGTTGCGTAATGTACTATTCATCTATAGTTTTAATAAGCTATATATATTCTGTAAGCTCTTTTTCGTTAGTAGTAGGAGCATTATTCAATTAAACATTATACGTATTTATTTATTGTACACCTTGTAATTAAGGTTCACATATTTTTAATCACTGTTTAATCACTTTTTCATAAAAAATAGTATATTACTATAACGAGGATGTAAAGTGGTGCTTTTACGCATGCGAGTTATTAGGTATCCTATTTTTTGTATTTGGGTTAGTAAAGATAATGCTTAAAGAACTTTAGATGCCTCGTATTATAGTGCATAAAGTGAACATTTATGGATTCTGAGTGCATAAGTGAACAATTTATGCATGTATTAAAAAAGAGGCACGCTTAAAGTTTAATGCGTAGCATTTTTCATTTTACGTACTATTTTATTAACTTTTTCACTTTACGCATGTCATCTTCCAGCGTGCATGCGTACATATATGTACATACGTACGTATACGTACGTACAAGATACCAGAAAATTTTTTATTGCAGTTTTGGACTCAGAATGATCTGAAACGTGGAGATTTCATGAAAAAAGTGGGTGTTATTTTTTTTTTTTCGTATGACCAAATTCAATTTCGATCCCAACCTTCGTTACGGGTCGAAGTAATTTCCACAGAGCGTTCTATATGTTTTTTGAATCAGGTTCTATACTATATACACGGTGTCTCATTTTAATCTATATGCAGCCAAATATCTCCGAATGTAGGCCAGATACAGAAAAATAGTTTAGATGAAAAGTTTTTTCATTCAGGTGACGATGGGGGTCAACTTTTGGTCACCTTCAATTTGACGTTGAGACCATTTTTCAAGGTCATTTCAAGGATAAGATCATTTTTTCAAATGGGAATCCCTATTTCTGACGTCGGAATCGGATAGAGCGGGAAATTTTACGTTCAAAACGATATTTATACGATATTTTCAACAAGGTCATGGCAAGGTCGAATGAAGGTGAAATTCGCAAAAATTGTTAAACAACCTTAAAAATCTAGTCCAATATCAAGGTGACTGGTACCAGAATGTGGCTCTGTCCATCCCTACTGACATCTTTCTTCCAAAATATTTTGATATGCCGAGCTAAACATCCATAATTTAACAATTTTCGTCAATTTTACCTTCATTAGACCTTGCCATGACCTTGTTGAAAATATCGTCTAAATATCGTTTTGAACGTAAAATTTTTCGCTCTTTTCAAATCCGAGTTCAGAAATAGGGATTCCCATTGGAAAAAAAAACACTCTGACCTTGAAATGACCTTGAAAATGAAGTTCAAAGTCAAAACTAAGTTTACCAAAAAAATGGCCCCCATTGTCCCCTTCAACTTTTGTATGAACAATTTTTCCGTATCTGCGGCCTGCATTCGGAGATATTTGGCTGCATATAGATTAAAATGAGACACCGTGTATTCGTGTATATATATATATAGTTTCGGCAGGGATGCCCACTATATACATATGCATACGCGTATATACATACTTTTCGTCCTTGCGCTGCGAAGAAAGTTCTCGGTCCTCGTCTCTCTCCCCCCTCTCACTCTCTCTCTCTCTCTCTCTCTCTCTCTCTCTCTCTTTATATATATATATATATATATATATATATTAGATGTACATACTATATATAAATACATAATGTATGGTCGTATATATATACGGGTAATGTCGATATCTATACATAATATTTTGTGCATCGGCGCGGCGTTGACTTTTGATGATATCTCTCCTAAAGGGTCAAGCTAAAAGTCGTTAACGATTGGTTCGACAAAACGCCGGATAAATCGCCACCAGCCCACCACCAGCAGTCCTTTTACATATATATATATATACACCTGAATAGGCACATACTCATGTATATGCAAACATCCAACGGCGTATGCACGCACGCATGCAGTTGCTGCAACGCGGGCGCGCTCACACACACACCTGAACGGACCATTCGTCGTCCTCCTCCGCGCTTGCCTCTTATATATATATATATATATATACATAAGCATTGTTGTAGCGGTGTAGCAGCATCGCAGATGTACTCCCACACGCGCAGTCACTTCGTCAAAACGGTCAAAACACCCTATATTATATGTGTGTGTAATACATTTATATCTCGCCGCCTGCAATCCGCACCTGATGTGCGGCCTGCATCTATACAAGTCTGAGAGCCGAGAATCCGAGATCGACTCTCGACCACTGGACCGACTGGACGTTGCACTCCTGTCGCGACTCCCCCGATACTCAGCGACCATCTGCGACTTTGTAATCTGTTCCGTTTGGCGCGCCACAGTCCGCCATGTTTGTTGTGCCGCTGAGCCTGAGAGGGACCGTGGTATTATATGTGGTATTATATATCATTGCGTGCATATGGTGCATATGCTTATACCCTGGTGTGCGTGCACGCCTCGCTCATATATATATGATGCGTATGCCATGTACACACACATACATACATATACATGCATACATATTACATGACGTCGCGATGGTATAGGGTGTCGTATTTATAGGGTACACACGCATCTATGTATATGTATAGATTATATAGGGTAGCGAGCTACAATACACGTGCATATGCATAGAATATACACATATATGTATGTGTGAGTGTGTAATTTCGCGAGGAGAAACGATCATCGCTCGTGTGCGTGTATTGCGACGAGGGGAGAGAGAGAGAGAGAAAGAGAGTGAGCGAGGGTGAGGGGGGTCGTGAGTCGCGCGTCGAGACTTGGTTTGGAGAGTGCCCCGACAGCACCACGACAGGCGACAGCGACAGTGCCCGTGCTGCTGGCCCGTGCCCGTAGCTGACACTGCTGACAGTTTGTCCGCGACCAAGGTGCAGTGCGCGTTCGATAGTTTCGCATTTATGAAGTCCGAGACGGTCGTCGTCGAGAAAGGAAGAAAGTAGGGAGTGAAGGGGCTCGGGGAAAAACGGAAAGTGCCAGGTATCGCGGTAAGCAAATTGTCCTCCTCGAGGAAAAACCCCGACACCCCCTTGTCTGTGGGAAAGCTTTTCGCGATAGATATGCTCCGAAAAAAGTCCAATTTCCCTCCTCTCGATCCTCTTTCGTTCGTTGTGTTCGCCCCCTCCGAGTTCAGCTCGCTTCTCGCGCGACGAACCATTTGTTGCTGATGCTCGATACGGAGTATATACCGCGAACCTTCCTTCGCCTTCGCCCCGACGACAATGGCCCTTCGCAAACCTCCACAACTCACCAGTCCGTTTCGACCGTCGTCACCTGCAGGAACCTGTGCTGCGACCCATCTTCGAAAAGCGACGCTTTTCCCTCGGCACAGCTGTACATGACTGACTAGTGAAAATCCCCTTTTTTTTTGACAGTTATACCAGTCTATTTACATTCGAGCCTCGACTATTTTCACGCTCTCGCGGCCCTTTCGCCTTTGTTTAAGGGCCCTCGAGCGACCTGGAGGGGGGTAAGGGGAATGTCAAAAAATTTGCACACTGATTTTGGAATCTGGAGGCATCTTTATTATGTTTTTTTTTTCAGTAATGGATTTCTTGTCACAAGGGCTACCCACTGAAGTAATACGATATAAATTCATTGTTTGGAAATAGAAAATGTAGTCCTAAAGGTTCTGAATCTTTTTCTCTCTCTCTCTCTCTCTCTCTCTCTCTCTCTCTGTTATTGTTTCTACTCGAACCAAAACAAACCAAACCTCTAAATACAGTTAAATTTTAGGATTTATCTTACCCATTTCTTCTCAACATATCTTTACCATATTATTTCGCACTCTAGCAATCCAGACAAGAATACCATTTCTAAAACAAATATTTAATACAAAATGCCCTAAAATTCCAAAATCAAGACGCAAAGTTTCTCTTGCTTTTTAGCACTCCCCTTAACACCCTACAGGTCATTCGAAAGCCCTTAAGGAAATGTTTCTCTCTTCTCTGATACTTGCAATTTGTGAAATTAGTGAACAATAGTAATTAAGTTTACCATCGACTCAACTTGAAAAAATTGGAGAACCTTTAGACATTTTGTTGTAATTCACTTCGAATACTGTCATAAAATTTGATTTATAGTAAAGTGATATGTTTTGTCTAAGAAAGAGTATAATTATACAATATTTATTTGGTATAGTGATACTTTAATCGACAAAAACATCTTTTAATTAAATATGAATATAAATAAATAACTGTTATAATATAACTATACTTATATATAAATCACCTTTGGAGCTAAATAATTATAATTAAAACAGTTTTATAACACTCACAATCAAAATATGAAAATTAATCAAAATTCATCGCAGATTTATGGCAAATTTCAATATTTGTCTTAAATGTAAATAAAGCACAGTCCATAAAATTCCATAGTGTTTTTTCTACCTGTCAACATTTTCTCAGTCTTATATTTACCTAAAGAACTAAATTGACTATCAAATACTTTTTGGATTACAGACTTATAAGATTATCATCATAAATAAATAATTTCATGTAAATAACATTATGATCCACGGAACCTCTCCTTATGAAAAATAAAAATGGATAGTTCTTTCAAATACGTAATTCTTAAAAGCGTAATACTTTACTTCGACAAATCATATACTTTTTTGCATATAAACATAATAGGATTTTATATAATTTGAAATTATTAAAATAAACCTGGATTGAAGTTAGCTAAAGGAATTATGATCTATTAAATTGATATGATGAAAAATTGGCATTTTATAAATTAATCAAGTTAATTGTTGTTTAATATTTTGATATGTGTAAAATGTATGTAAATGATATTTAGTTTTCGATGAATTAATTATACACTTTTTCATTTATTTATTACTTTCTCCATTATTGTGTTGGGTAAGTTTTTATTATGAATGATTTTATCTGTAAATCGATTCTTCATAACGTCCAAACCTTTTAGTCTATTTTAACAACTACCAAACTACTATGACTGCTCTGACTCATTGCATTTCGCAGTTATTTATGTAGACAGATGAATGTTTCTTGTAATGAATTTGAAAATTTTGACACTACAAAGAACCATGATTAAGAAAATACATAATTACCACAATTGGATCAATTTTTAACAAAGCAGGTTTGATCAATCAAACTACAGAAATCATAAAAAGAAATTGTTTTTGATGTTACAGGTGTGCCCCACGCGAGTTTAAATCCTGGCGGGCAACCTGGCTCGGTCCCCCGTGGTGGTGGGTGGGGGAAGCGGAGGGGTCAAAAAAGGAAATAGCACCGCCAGGGCCTCAGTACCACCCACCAATTCAAACACAAATGTTGGAAATGGTATACGAGCAGGTATTACGACTGCGACAGAAGATGGAGCTCAAGGATCGGCTCTCAATTGGGAAGAAACCGATAGATTCTCATTCGAAGATTCGGATCGATTCGAGGAAGACTCGCTTTGCAGTTGGAGTAGTGAACCCGAATCTATCTGCAACAATTGGAGAGGTTGGAGAAGACCACCTACCATATTCGGTGTTTCGAAGAAGCAAGGGAATGGTAATTTAATTTACACAAAAAATGAATGGCAGCAATACAATAATGGCAATAATAAATATAAATTGCGATTAATTGCAATGCATCACGGAAAAAAAGCAACTATTATTTTACTTTATAAGTTTTTCAGTTTTTTTTTTATCTTTCTTCAGAAAATATTTTTTTTTTAATATCTGTTAAAACTGGCTTATTAACATAATAATGATAATACAACAATTGTCAACTTGTTATTGATTTTATTTATTTTTAAGTATTGATAGAATTGAATTATATTGTTTTTCTTTTGATATAACCAAGAAAGGACCCTACATAATTTTTGTATGATGCATTCAATGAAATGGTTTCATATGAAATGGTAGACTTGTATACTTTCTGATAATTGAGGACATGCAGTACAAAATCAAGTTTAAAAATATACACGAAATAAGTATTGTTACCTATGTTCTTAAATTGAAAACTGAAGTAGAATCACATTTAGATTTCTAAATAAAGAATACAGGTATAAACATTATTTGAGAAATATTCTGTAAAATTAAAGGTACGGATGAGATATGATATTATTTTTTCTGATCTGCTTATGAATTTATGGATGATATTTTTATTTTACTTATTCATTAGAATAATGTTTACATATTTATACTGATAATATAAATGTAATCCAACTAGCCTAAAAATAATCATCCAGGAATGAGTGGCCCGAATTCATTATGAATTTAATCAAAATAGATTTTTTATACAAATCAAGTGTAAATTCTTATTTATCCTGTTTAATGACATAATGTATAATATACTCTGTTTTTTTTTTTTTTAGGATAGAATGATTACAGTGGGTATAATCCATTTTCACGTTTCGGTCTTCTTTGAGACCCTCCTTAGAATTTTATTTAATACTTTTATTTAAAACATATTTTGGAATATTTTTCCTTTTGTTTATTATATAAATAACCGCGACGTGACTCATAATTAAAAATCATTTTAAAATTTACATTTAAACAAGAGACACGTTAAATTAAGAATTGAGATTGATTTATGTAGTTAAGTGGGTTCAAAAGTAAAATTGGTACCGCCTTAACCTAAAAAGTAAAAAAGTGCAAATTTAAAACGTTTTGTCAAAATTTGGGCTCGTGCTGCGCTGGGCCGGGGGGGTGGCTGTGGGTGGGGGTGGGGGGGGGGGGGAGGGGGGGGGGGGGGGGGGGGGGGGGGGGGGGGGGGGGGGTAAAATCGAACTGTTACCGACATAACGTAGAATGTAAATAAGTGTAAATTAAAAATTGCTTAAATATTTTTTCAAAATTTGCTGATCTCCGGTATTGTGATTCTACACAATAAACACTATACCCCTCAAGAAATAGAAGTCATATTGGATGAAAATTGAGTGAGAAATATTGAAAATAAAGAAAAAAAAATGTTAAGAACATTTTGTTATCATTTCCGAATTTCTCGTTCACTTTTCAACCGATATTTTTTTTATGGACAATATGCACTGTATAGAATTAGAGTATCAGCTCAAATTCTGTAAAACACGTTAGGTAGGTAACGGCTCTGCTTTAGATCTCCCTTCAAACAGCTAAGTTAACAACCATTATTACCCAAATAATAATTGGTCATCTATTTTATAAAATTTCATGAATTCTGTAAATTGAAAGAATTCTAGACACTTGCAATTATATATATATATATACATAGGATAAACAGTATGGGTATACATCATTTCAAAATTGTAAATGAACAGTAAACATCATTTCAAAATTGTAAATGAACATATTCCAAACTCTTCGCCCCCCCCCCCCTCCCCCACGTGAAATATATATACACTTCTCTTTGATGCAAGAAAAGATGTATTATCGAAGAACAGATTATAATTATTAATCAGTAATTAGGTAGATGCATATCGACATGAGTTATTAAAATAATAATAATAAAAAAAAAACAATAAATAAAAGATTAATAATATTAATAATAACAATAAAACGTACATTTTACCAAAATCAAAATATCATTTAAATTCGTAGTAATGTCATACTATTTTTTCGTAATTGGTTTTTGCGAATGTATGTGTGCATTATACATTTTGAAACAGATATTTGATCAAGATTGGAGATCAGATAATCGGATGTATCTCGTCTTATGATTGGTCAATTTTAAAAAACCGATGAAATTCCGCGCATTTTGAGTAATTGCATGGAAATATTTTTTAAGGTTTTCTTATTCTCTCGTTATAATCGGGGTGCACTCGGCTTCTAATTTGTCAATTTTATAAAACCGATGACTCTTTTATTCTGTATCTAATTCCGCGTATTCAGAGTACTCATTCGTTATTTTACTCAATAATCTAAGAAAGATAACATTTTTACATTTTAGTATATCAAAGGGGATCTAAAGTAAAATAGTTACCGACGTGACTTCGCAAAAAAAATATAGCAAAATATAAATGATTGAAACGTCCGTAATAAATTTCCTTATCTGCAGCAATGTATATTTTCACCATGGTGTCAACATAACATAATATATATATATATATATATCTTATGTATCGATATGACCTATTTCGTTTCGACTGATGTAAGCACTGATTGTTTTGTTTTGTCCTAATTAACGAAGCAGAACACGTAATTAATAAAAGAAATATGATGCATTTATAACAAAAGATCACATTACAAAATAAATCCAAGAAATAGAAGATCAATGTACATTAATGAAAACAATTGCGCATTTCGCCATCTGCCTGTTGTCGCACTTTAGGCGCGTATACTCGCACGTATATATTCCATCTCCATCACTTACATTACCGCTCATTATTTTATGCGGTTGAATAAATATGTACATTTCATATATATTTATTAAACCTATATTTATTATTTATATTTATTATATAAGAAAATAATAGCACAGGTTTGTACAATTTACAAAATCAAAATATGAATTTCACACCTAAGATCTGATACGTGGATTCTTATGAATTATACAAGATCTTTTTTTCCGCGTATGAATTGAAGT
The DNA here is from genome assembly GCA_030522945.1 of Trichopria nigra. Taxonomy (NCBI): domain Eukaryota; kingdom Metazoa; phylum Arthropoda; class Insecta; order Hymenoptera; family Diapriidae; genus Trichopria; species Trichopria nigra. Next base: position 22,272 of record JAPYZR010001168.1, on the reverse strand, counting down.
CTCTAAATTTACCGAATACAATCTTTATTATATTATCTCATTAGACAGTAGTAAATGCTCATTACTAGTTTCAACATATACATTATATTGTATGTATGAAAATTAGTAACTTGAACCATCAAAAGGATTGATTTTTGCACTATCGACGCTTGAGGAGTACTGATCACGTGAATTATTATAATAAGGTTCGGTTAATCCTTTAAAGATTAAAGCAAAAGAATCGTTTCTTATCTTAAATTTAAACGCATTCAAGATAATGTTCAGATATAGTAATTGATCGTTGCACCAATGTGGTTTAAGATTCATTAATGCGATTTTACATATAATGAAAAATTATAGTATGTGATATATGATATTTGTACTCTACTTATATTTTCCTGTATAAATCGTGTTTTTTGAGGAAGGCTATTATATTTGCGATTTCCTTTCCGTTGGTAATGCAGTCTGTCCATTCTTGATCCTTAGCAAAGTCGTTTATTTCTTGTTGGTACAGTGGGCAATTTTGAAATATGTGTTTAACGGTGAGTGTTTGATCGCAAGTATGACATAGTGGTGGATCTTTTTTTTTTTATATCAAGTAGCTGCGTGTTATTGCTGTATGTCCTATTCTCAGCCTGGTCAGAACGGCGTTGTCTCTTCTACTTATATCCTTCCATTCTTTTCCTGTTTTGTTCAGTATTTTTATGCCATTGTATATGTCACTATGATCTTCTTCTCTCTTTTTTATAAATTTTTTTTTGTGACTTGGTGTTTGTGTTTTAGAATCGTATCTTGTTTTGTTACTTTATTTTCATCTATGATTTGGTTTTGGCTTGCTGTTCGTTCCATGGCGGGTCCTGTTTAGTTTTTATTGTTTGGACGTTGTTAAGGTCAATATTGTGTATTTCTGCTAAGTTTTTATATGTAATTGCAAATGGAACTGGACAACGTGGTTTTCGTGCATATTTTTGGTGGTTTGCCGCATAGTCATCTAATATATATTGTTTTTTGGTTGTGTTCTCGTGGCACCTAACTGCATAGGTTATCGATAAAAGTTGTCGTCTTTCGTTGAGTTTTAGTTGTCCGCTTTCATACATTATTTTTTGGATAGGGCTTGTATGGTATGCTCCAGAGATTAATCGGGCTGCCGTATTTTGTACCGTATCTAGTAATTTTAATGTAGAGTTTGTTGCTGATTGATATATTGTTGCTCCGTAATCTAGTTTTGACAATGTTAATGCATTGAATGTCATTTGTAGTATTTGTTTATCTGCTCCCCAAGTTTCGGCTGACAGGCATTTTAGGACGATTAGACAATTTAGACACTCATTATTCAGTTGTTTTATGTATGGCTTCCATGTAAGTTTGTTGTCTAATGTTATGCCGAGTAACTTAATTTGCTCTACGCGTTTGATAGGGGTTTGGTTTAGATAAATTTTTGTTTCGTTATTTTGAAATGTCTTTTGTGAACACTATAAAATGGGTCTTTTCTTCTGCGAATTTAAAGCCGCTGCTTAGTGACCAGTTCCACATGTTATCTAAGGTAGACTGTAATAGTTTTCTTGTTTAGCTTAGGTTTCTGCCTCTGCACAATACGGTTACGTCATCTGCAAACATAATATGGGTGCATGGGGGAACTATTCCTGATTTTATGTCATTCATTGCTAGAAGGAATAATGTGGTGCTGATTACTGACCCGTGGGGTACACCATTTTCTATTCCGATTTCATTTGATAGGGTTCCATTACATCTAACTGTCATTTTCCTATTTCTTAACAAATTGTGTATAAACGACAAACAGTTTACTTTAATTCCTATATTTTTGAGAATATGTATGATGCGGTCGCGCCAAGCCATATCATACGCCTTCTCAATATCTAAACAAACCGCTATCAGTATTTGGTTATTAATTTTGGCTTCGCATGCTTAGGGGGTAGAATGTGTAAGGCATCTTGTGTGGGTCTTTTTTCTCGGAAGCCGAACTGTTTGTCGTCTAATATCTTGTGTTTTTCTAGATACCATTTTAATCGTTGATTTATCATACGTTCAACTATTTTGCATAGTGTTCATGTCAATGATATCGGTCTATAATTGTTTACTTGAAACGGATTTTTGTTAGGTTTGAGTAAAGGTATGCTGATGGCTTTACACCATATGTTTGGGAATAGTTTGTTTTCCTATATTCAATTTATTATTTCTAGTAATTTAGTTTTGCTTTTTATTGACAACTTTGAGTAAAAAAGGGGTGGTATATTATCGGGTCCAGCTGAGTTCCGTTTTCTTCTATCTAGAACTCTTGTTAATTCTGCGAATTTAAATGCATCATTGAGTGCTTTGGTGTCGTGTTTGTACTGATCCGTGTCGTTATTAATGAGCATAATTTCGCGATTTGATGCTGATCGTGAATCTTTGTGGAAGTTTGTATTCGATGAGTTTGAGGCGAAATGCTCAGCGAAAGTGTTTGCTAGGATTTTGTCATCAGTAATATGTGTGCCATCCTTTTGAACTAACCCGTCTATTTTGAATCTTTTCCTAGCGTTCCCGGAGATGCTTTTTATTTTTGCCCACGCTTCATTTATTGGGGTACTCTGCTTTATGGATGATATGAATTCGCTCCATGAGTGTTTTCTCGCTTCACTAAAAACTCTTTTTTACTTCCGCTCGTTTTTTTTTGCAAGTTATTCTTATTTTGTTCTGTTTTATGTTTCTTCCATACGTTAAAAGCAGGATTTTTTTCTCTCTTGGCTTCGTTACATCTGCTATTCCACCAAGGTATTTTCCACCAAGGTATTTTCCACCAAGGTATTTTGTTTTGTCGTTTATTTGCTGTTTTTCCGATGTTTTCGTTTGCTCCTTCGATGATAATTTTTGACATTTCGTCCACTATTTTATCGGCTTCTTCGGATGTGGGTTTGTCGGGTATTTTTTATTTTTATTAGATTTATTTTGGTCTAAGTGGCATAGTTTACCCAGTCTTCGGCTGTTGCCCTTTTCATTTTCCACGAAGATAGTGCGTTGGAGCTTTGTGTCAGTGGTTGTTTTGAAGCGTCGGTGTATGTGATTATAATGGGATAGTGATCGCTAGCGCATTCATTTGTTAGGACATCCCATGTATATCTATCGGCGAACTTGGTGTTGCACAATGATATAGGTCGATGACACTTTCGCTGTACGAGGCAGTACTGTAATGTGTTGGTAATCCTGTGTTTAAGGTGATGAACTCTAGCTCGTCGATGATCTTTCCCATTTGTTTACCGCGTTGGCATGTATTCGTTGAACCCCATGTAATATTATGCGAATTAAAATCACCTATAATTATAAAGTTATTTTCTGGTACGGTTAAAATTTTCTTAATATTGTCCCAAGGGACTGTACAGCTGTGAGGCAAATACAGATTTAATATTTGTATTTTGATTGGTAACGTTAATCGTACCGCAATTACTTCTAAATTGAATGGGTTTTGACATTTTATTTCTTTTGCTTCCCACGTTTCTTTAATGAGGAGGGCTACGCCTCCACTCGCTCTTCCTGCGTTTTCTCTATTTTTGGTGAATACTTGGTAGTTTTTGAATGTGATCTTGCTTTTGTCTTTCTGGTTTTATGATATGCGCGATTTCTTTAAAGTTTTTCGTTATGTTTATAAATTCCGTTACAATTCCATTGTAGTATTTTCATTGTGTGTTATTATATTTTCGTTTGGATTATTGTTCTCTGGTTGCGAATAAAGTGACTCTAAGCTCGATGTTTTGCTTATATGGTCTTCGCATTCTGTGTTTATACATGATTCCTTTCTTAATTTATTTATTATTTTCGTTCAGTTTCCTTTGACTCCTCTAAAAATAGTTGGCAACTGTTTTGCTTCTGATAGCATATCTATCAATCTGTCGGTTTCTTGGGTGTATTGTATTGTCTCGATAAATCGAGTATGTTTTCTGTTCCTTTGCACGAGTCTACAAAGCTGTCGAGTTGGTTGAAGTTTAGTACGTATTTTCTGGGGTTTCTCTCTATCATAATTTTCAAATCATCGAATTTATTCGTGTCGTTATTTATTGTGTATTCGATTTTAGGTCTCTTTGTTTGGTTTGTGTTTATTTGCTCTTCAATTTTTGTTATTTTTTGTGTATTGCTAATTTCGTGTTCCGGTAATGCTCCGGTGGAGCTAGATTTTCCGTGAGGTCTAATGTAGGTTTATGTGTTGAATCATTAGGTTTAACTTTTTTGTTGGTTGTTTTATATTTTCAGTTTTAGATATAGTGTCTGTGGTTTCTAGGTCTAACAGCAAGTCGAGACTCGAATATGAACCAGAGAGGTTTTTTGTTTTGTTTAAAACCGGGGATGAAGTTGATGATTCCGATATTGGTCTTTTGACAAGTTGATTATTGTTTCCGTTTTCTGTTTGTCTATAGTTTAATTTACTTGCAATTAGGAAAGAATTCGTGGGCTCTTGCATGTTTATATCTGACGGTCTTCTGTTTATAAGTTAAAGAGAAACTTTCTTTATACAGTGATTTGTTACAATCTGCTATTTTGCGGCAGCAGCGAATTAACAAGTAGTAGTGTCACTATAATTTGCGTCGAGGTGTATTTAACATTCATAATAAGGATTTGATAAACAGGTGCTGAACTGGCAAGCAGTAGTGAAATGCACTAATTTTTCTGCATTAGCAATATTGTGGTTGAAAACATCTTGGTTAATCGATTGTATTCTGTTGAATTACGACGTAATTGATGTGAAGAATTCAAAATTTACCTGTGATATAAGAAAAATAAATATTTTTTTTTAAAGCATTTCTATGTTATAATCATATTTAAAATTGTACTTATTATTATTATTAAACAATTTTTCTTTATTATATGAACCGTTCTAAATTATTTATTTGGAATATCACCATGGCCATTACAGTTCAACATGAAAAAGATCTTGACATAAATGTCAAACACTTTTATTCAAAGCCCAACGTTTCGACCATATGTAGGTCCTCATCAGGGGCATCTATTTAAAAAGTGTTTGACATTTATGTCAAGATCTTTTTTTATGTTGAACTGTAATGGCCATGGTGATATTTCAAATAAATTATTATTATTATTAGTATTATTATTATTAGTATCATTATTATTATTATTATTATTATTATTATTATTATTATTATTATTATTATTATTATTATTATTATTATAACAAGTTCTTACAAACCTCTTTAGTGTATACATTCAGTATGATTAAAACATTTTTTGAGATGTACATATTTTGTAACAACAGCCTGTCGGTCTTAGCGTGATCGATTGAGGTAGTTGCAATGGTTCAACTATACAAATTGTTTCCGTCTTCATGTTTATGTAAAATGTATCATACATATTTTGTTTAAAATTGTACAGATTAGACTGCACTGCTATTGGTGTATTTTACGATTCAGTTTAATTGAAAAACTAACGTCCGTCTATAAAAATGCATCATGCAATACATTTATTGTTTTACGCCTTTTTATTGCATAATCCTAATATTTCGGGTCTTTTCAAATTTGCATGTAATTTACATACCAATATTAATATTTCTATAATACTAAATGACCAAAACACCCTCTGAATATCTTTATTCAGATTCTTTTTTCTCAGATGAGGGAGTCGTACCAACTCTGTGCGAATTATCGGCGCGGTCTATCGCTTCTCACATTCCGTTCGAGTTGGTGGAACACGTGTACCCGCCAGTACCGGAGCAGTTGCAGCTCAGGATAGCTTTTTGGAGTTTCCCCGACAACGAAGAAGATATCCGATTGTACTCTTGTTTAGCCAATGGAAGTGCCGACGAATTTCAGCGAGGCGAGGGCCTCTTTCGGTCTAAAAGTGTTATCGATCCCCTTCAAATAGGTGAATTATATGCTCCTTTCAACGATTTACTATCTATAAATAATCATCTTACCAGATTAATTTTACCAAAAAATGAATTTTACCTTTTTTTCGACAGGATTTCACTTGAACGCTAGTGTTAAAGTCCCTATCGTGCCCAATGCCACTGAGACTAAGGAACTTTTTAACGTCGCTGTTACTTTCGATCGTCGAAGAATCACATCTTGTAACTGCACTTGTTCTTCAACTGCTTACTGGTGCTCGCACGTTGTAGCCGTTTGCCTACATAGGATACATATGGTGAGTGCCCACAGCGTGCTCGTTATGAATCTGGAATAAATTAAAATAGAGGAATAAATGCGCGAAAAAGAGCGAGAATCGTATGAAGATGAAATGACAGCTATAGTAATAATTAATTTCTATTTTTCCGTAGCCGACTCAAGTATGTCAGAGAGCTCCAGTTAGTGAATCTCTATCTCGATTGCATCGTGAACAGCTACAGAAATTCGCACAATATCTCATTAGCGAGCTGCCTCAACAGATTTTGCCAACCGCCCAACGGCTTTTGGACGAGTTGCTTTCTGCTCATCCCAGCGCTATAAACACTTATTGCGGCGCACCAGATCCTACAGCCGGAGCCTCAGCCCATGATCAGACATCATGGTATCTCGATGAGAAAACTTTGCACGACAACATTAAGAAGATTCTCATTAAATTTTGCGTGCCGGCTCCCATAGTCTTCAGGTTGGTGAAACCAAGTTTATTACTTCGCACGCATGCAAACACGCGGCATGTTCTACGGACCATAATAAATATGGTAAATATATTTTTATGCTTGTTATGAAATTTCACCGCTTTCATTTTATCACAGCGACGTGAACTACCTGAGTACTACTGCACCACCAGCGGCCGCGGAATGGTCATCACTGTTGCGACCCCTCCGTGGACGGGAGCCCGAAGGCATGTGGAATTTACTTTCAATTGTGCGAGAAATGTTCAAGCGCACCGATCGGAACGCCATTCCGCTGTTAGAAATTATTACCGAAGAGTGTATAGCATGCGATCAGATTCTTGTTTGGTGGTTCAACACGAAGGTTGCTCTGCACAATGGAAGCGGACACGGCGGTGGAAAACACGGCAGCATGAATAGTAACGTACACGCATCGCAACATGCCTGTTCGTCACTATGCGACGAAATTGTCATTTTGTGGAGATTAGCTGCGCTCAATCCGGGTCTTTCGCCAGACGAACGCGAATTACTCCGAGGGCAATTCACCGCCTGGCACATTAAGATCGTCGAAAAGGTACACGTTCTTCAAATTATTTACGTTTCATTCATTTCTTGTAATTTATACGCTGTTAAGCACTACAACGTTTCATCATCCTTGGCTGTATCATTATTAAATATAATTTCACCTATGCGTAACAGAAGATGGAATATAAATGCAAGTCATTACATTAAATGCATTTTATTGCAGTTGACAAAGTTTCGCGGAAACTTACTGTCTCAAAATTCTCAAATCAGATCCAGTGGTAGCGGGCCGAAAGATACTTTGAAAAATGATCTCGAGGTTTTCAGTGGTTTCAAGCCAGCACTAGAAGCATGTTACTTAGACTGGGATGAATACGCATTACCAGGAATTACTTACACGGAAGGCAGTAATCCGATGTATCACTGTCCATTTACTTGCTTCAGGCATACGGGTGATTCAAAAACTGAAGTAAATCAAGTAAGTACCGATGATGTCGAATTCAACCGTTTGACCGCTAGCTTCTTCATTAATTTTAGTTTACTACATTTCTTTAGCTCACTACTATTAAAATAATTTTTTATATTAATTTTATATTTATTATTGATAACTTGATTACCTTTATAAAATGTAGAGTAATATTGTCTTTAGCATCTGCAGCTGCATCAACGATCTGACTTTAAATCGCTCCTTGATATGTTTAAAGGTGAATTCTAGCTCAGCCGTTTTGAACTGCCAGCCGCCGGGCTCCCATCATCATGGGAGGCGACCGCTCAATTTAGGAATTGTCGAATTCAGTTACATGGACAGGCGACGGCTAAATCACCGAGATTTTCCAGGATTATCAAGAACCAGTGGCGACGGAAATCGTAGTAGCGATAGTTCTGAAGGTTTTTGCGAAACCGATGGAGATCTGACCGATCTGCCTCAGCTGCCGGCTTTAGCGCGACACAACCACGCCCAAATTAGTAATTGTTGTGACACAGACTCTCAGGTATGTTAACTAAAATATTCAACATGGCTCGTTAAGTAATGGAATCAAAACATAGATAATGTTTCCGTTCTTGCTTTTGCGGGACTAAAATGCAATTTCACAACTATAAGTGCATCAAATATTGAACGATGTTAACGAACAATGTGGGAATTTCGAAGATTGTTGCACTCACTTTCCACAACGCGTCAAGACACTGATCTTCCAATGAATTCGCCTTGATCATATTTTCTTTGGGCCCCCCGGGGGGGCCCCCCCCCCCCCCCCCCCCGGGTTCCGTGAATATTGTGATATTTTTGTGTTAATTCTACATACAATACTTACAACCCTTTTATATCACATTTTACGTAATGTGAAATTCAATTTTACGTCCTTATTGAAAAAATAACTATTTGATGCAGTGGGCGAAAAATGTATTACATTGAAAACTGATCGACGGAAGAGTGGGCTAGAAGATATGAGATGAGAGGGTTGCAGGGCAGTAGTCCTCTTGGAGGGATTTTTGTTGACATCTCTGCGCGCTCGCGTTCATGCCGGTTTTTTTTTAGATTGTTGTCCGCGATCTGGATGATAACAATATAATGTATTATATTTACCACATACGATCATTATCAGCGATCTCGAGAGATGATCCTCTGTTCGGTAGATTGTAATGAGGATGATGAGAGAATAATATGGCATGCGCGTAATATGCACTCGCTTAGCACTGGCCCTAAACTATTTGTTTTACCGTAAATTGGTGATTTATGTGCACTTTAATTTTACGCCCCTAGATCTTTAGATCATTTTTTGCCCATTAACTAGTTACTAGTTTCTTATCCATTAACTTTACTTGAACGTTTCATGATGATATACGTTGGATTTCTTATTGGACGTTGTTCGTTTTCAAATAAACAGGAAGGCGGAGGAAGCGAATCGTCGTCTAATAGCAATATCAGTCTGAAGCTAGCCCAGGACTCGGTCCACCAGTGTGTAAATGTTACGTCCGAAAACTTGAGCGATAGTAGCGACAGTGGTAAAAGAACCGATTACAACGCGCCAATCGCGCCGGAAACTCACGAAATCGGTGCTTCGCAAGCTGCGGAAGGCGCGAGCGCTGGCGCAAAGAAGAAAAATAGCGACAAGTGCGAGCTGGAGAAGGATTTGCCTAAGGACCCATCCGCGAGGGTGCCGAAGGATGAAAGCTCGTCGTGCGGTAGTGACAGCCCATCCGGCGACGAATTGAACGTGTACTATTATGATCCTAAGACTGCAGTAAACAAATCCGCCCGCAGAGATGTGAAAGGGGAGATGATGACAGGGAACGCTGCGGCGAACGTAAAACTTATGCTACGTAATCTGAAAAAGACTGAAGACCCGTGGGACATTCTCTTGGCACGGGCCGAGGGTTTATACGCACACGGGCATACTGCGGATGCCTGTATTCTAGGGGTGAAATTGGCCGAGGAGCTGCTTGCGAACCCGCCGGAGCTCATGATTGAAGTTCCACCGATGCCCGTGAGAGGCAAGAAGAAAAAGGTATTTTTGTTTACAAACACATGTTTGTTCGTAATAATGCTGTAGAATATTAGGTTCACAAAATTATATTTTTAAAATTATTGCAAGAAATTTGCAGAAATTCGCGCCTCAATGAAATAATAGTCGACAATTTGAGGTCTCCGCGTAGAACTAGCCAATACTAATTTAGAAATAAACTAGAAATTAAAAATTAGCTTTGCGATTAAAACTTCTACGATTATATTTTAATTATTCCTGCTAAAAGTTTTAATGGGATTTCCAGCAACAACTAAATCCAGCTTCGCATCAGTTGACGTGTCTTGCTTCAGCGACGCTAGCGAAATGCGGTTTCCTTTGTACTGTACTGGCCGAAAATCCAGAATGTCATAACTTGGCCTTCAGAATCGGATTATTCGGCCTAGAAATGGCACGGCCACCTGCAAGCACGAAACCGTTAGAGGTTAGACTTGTACTTGTACTGTTTATCCTTCATATATATTCAGGTTATTCTTTCGCATACAATACCGAAATATTGTATATAATATTGTCGTTCAGGTAAAGCTGGCACATCAAGAAAGCGAACTGGTTGGATTGCTAAAGCGAATCCCGCTAGGTCATGAAGAATTGGCAATCGTGAGACAGAGAGCACGTCAATTACGAGATGGCGCTCTACGTTCGAGAGGCCATGCTTTACTACCGATAATGCTGGCCAGCTTCATTTTCGATGCACTAAATACAGCATGTACGTTTACGTAACTTTAATTTGCATAATATCTGTTATAAAGAATTTTACCAACACGAATCGGTATTTTCAACAGATATCGGCGATAATCTTAGCTTCGAAGCTGCAGTTGCAGCTCTCGGATTAAAAGCTAACGTTAGCGAGGCTGATCATCCACTCCTATGCGAAGGAACTCGACGGCAAAGGTAAATTTATTGCTTTTCACAACACACGTTGATACACCCGTACTCATTCCCGAAATTAAAACTAGTACCGAAGGCGCTCGGCAACTCGGTACTTGGGGCCGGTAATTGAAAAAAACTTTAATTATTTTTTTTTATATTTATATACGGACATGACTGCCCTTGACAAGTTGCGACTTTGCGATAAATTGCGACAATCGGTGCGAGAGCACCTTAATGATCAAAAAGTTGATCATCTGTTCTATAAAGTTTCATCAATTCTGTAAATTGAAAGTATCGTAGTTATTTGCAATTATGCATATAGCATAAACAATATATGTATTGAATTCAGCTACAAGATTCCCCCGACGTCCTCTTTCGACCAACCCTTATCGTTGCCGCCGGTGGCACGCTGATGGTAGTGCTTTTCGGAAGCTTTCTGAGCTTCCCTCTTGCCACAGATATCGTCCTCCTGGTCTCCTCAAGGGAGTCGAGCATATCCTCAAGCTTCGGCAAACCATTCTTGAACGTAGAGGGGATGTTCGGCTGTTTCTTTGTGACAGCCAACATTTCTTTTATCAGCTGCCTCATTTCCGGAAACCGAGCATCGACGTTTTTCTCGGATTCAAGAATCGTTCGCCGAAGCCTCGCCAGTTTTTCAGCGTATGCTGGTGCACTTGTAGCATTAACATCCCCGTGACCAAGTGGTCAAAACAACGACAATAATAATAATAACCTGCTTTCTTTGGCAAGAAACGGGCCCTATTTTGTCAAAGAAAGAGTCACACTATCAGCTGTTTTACAGACTATAAACCAAATACATCTAATTTGAACACAAAGAATTATCATGAAAAAAGAAAACATTTTTCTTTTAGCGCTGGATTCATCCGTAGGAAGCGTTGCTTAGGATTCTTCCAATTATAATTAACACCCTTAAATAGAACATCAGCGACCAACACTCGACTCTTTTACTTCTTTTTTTACCTTTTGCTCCATGTATTCAACTGTTATTTAATTATCTCTTTCAGGGGAGACTTAGCAATAACGCTACTTGTTCATTATAAAGACGAGCCAGCTAAGATAGCGAAAATTATGGACAAACTTTTAGATCGCGATGTTCATCAGTTGATCAAATCTCCCATGGTCAGCGGATATTACACCTTAAACCCGCCAACAATTAATCAGGTGATAATCATAAAAATGACATTATTATAAATTAAAAATATTTGAATATTTGTAGAAATTATGAAAAAAAAAAATCTCACTAACTACAACTATTCTTCCGCGAATTTCGTAGCTTGCAGATCTTAGAAGAAACAAAGTGTGTTCCTCACCAATCGCCGGTGCTGACGCGATTTGTACCAATGACGGTATTGTGAATAGCAACAGCAGTAGACCTCAAAACAGTACAAACGCCGAACTCGATACCAGCATGGCCGCTCTAACGGTTCAGCCTCCGCCTCAACCTCCGATTCCCACGAGAACAAAGGAAACAAGGTCGGCGTCATTACTTTTTTTATATCATTCATGTTTAACGTTTTCTCTTTACAAACACAAAAAAAAAAAAAAAAAAAAAAAAAATGCTAAAAATAGAATACTAAAACGGAGCTTGATTGTTTCTAATAATAATTCACTATCTAAAATCCTAGTAGATATTACGTAAGCATAATAAGCAAATGTGCTTTTTGCGTATTACGGTGTGTACTTTCTTCGAGTTAAAAAAAAAGGAGTGATTCATGCAATTCCATTATGAAATGACTAATTTTTATATTATATTAAAAATTAATAATTGTCGGTGTAAAAAGTCGATCTTCGAAACTTGCCTAAAATTCTGAAACGCGATAAGAAGTAAAGAGGGAAGGTTACCACCCGTATCTATTTTTACGGCCTACTTAGTTCTGTTTAAATTCAGCTCCATCCGCCACAGGTACAAAAATAAGAGATCATCTATTCCAAAACCATCAATACCGAATCAGCCGTCGGAAGCCGGGGCACACTTCATGTGCGAACTTGCGAAGACTGTTTTGACAAAGGCCGGTGGTAACAGCTCGACGTCGCTCTTCACCCAAGCCTCGACGAATCAGAATCACCACGGGCCACACCGTGCTCTCCACATGTGTGCCTTCCAGCTCGGTCTCTATGCCCTGGGATTACACAACTGCGTCAGTCCCAATTGGCTCAGTCGCACCTACTCGAGTCACGTGTCGTGGATTACAGGCCAAGCGATGGAAATTGGCGCGCCTGCGATATGGTTCCTTATCGACAGTTGGGAGAGTCATCTGACCCCTCCAGAAGCCGTCAGCATCGCCGATAAATCCTCGAGGGGCAGTGATTCGAGCTTGGTTAGAGCGGCTGCCGAACTAGCGCTCTCTTGTCTGCCCCACGCACACGCACTCAACCCCCATGAAATTCAAAGAGCAATACTGCAGGTAAAGCAATATTGAGAATTGATTAAATTTCCCGCATTTCGTGAAACAATTAAGCTGTACCCAATCTTTGCATGTCTGATATGAACTCTATTTTCTTTAAATTTCAATTCAATTCGTATTACGCAAAAGTACATCAGGCTCTTCAGAATATTGTTTTTTGTTTCAGTGCAAAGAACAAAGCGATTTCATGCTGGAGAAGGCATGTATTACAGTTGAAAATACGGCAAAAGGAGGCGGTGTCTATCCAGAAGTCCTCTTTCAAGTTGCAAAACACTGGTACGATCTGTATTTGGAGGTGAGTCACTACTTGTTTTATTCGAAGATTTTGAATGCAAAACACAACACTAATCGTTGAATAATTTAGCTTACACCAGGCGACGAACAGGTTGATATGCCTCACGATCCGCTGCAATTAGACGCTAACGGGGCGCTTTTGGTGGAACCAGGCTCTCCGGTTGATATGGCCACTGGGCAAATGTTACCTGGACAGACACAGGCAGTTGTCGTAACGAGTACTCAACCGGCTCCCCAAACGTATTCTTCTCATCCAGTCATTACAACATTAGCTCCTATGGGTGAGATAATACTACTTATTAAGCTGTACTATCTTAGTATTGACTAACGGAACAATTTAATGATGATAATATAACATATTATTAAATATCACATCTAGTATCAGGCAAAGTAATTAATGCCCGCTTATTACTACGACCTACAGAAGTCGGAATGCCGTACGCAGTCAGTCCGTACAGTTTCATCCATCCCCACCATACAATGCCAGGCTTTGGAGGACCAATGCCACCGCACATGGGGCCATTGCCGCCTCAGCCACCGCACATGCAAATGTACCATCCTGCGTTTCCTCCTCATCCTGCGCACCCCGCGCATACTCACCACGCACCACAGGCGCAACCACCGCCGGTTTCACAGTACTACGCACAGCAACCCGCTGTCAATACTGTCAATGTCCATCCACCACCTGGTTCGCACCATATCTTTACCATGCAGCAGCCTATGCCAGTTAACGTTAATCCAGTAAGTAATTATTATTTTTATCCATCAATATTATTGGTTTGACCCACCGGATTAATTAATCAAACATCTACCCTTCATTAAATATAAAAAAGAAAATGAAGCCTTTCCACCGTGTTCGGGCAGGCTTCTTCCGGCCTCACGTATATTCTAACTCCCTCTTGGTAAAATCTCCATTGCACATTTAAATGTATTTGCAGGTACAAGGTGGAATAACCGGAATGATGCCAGGTCAAAGCGGGATGACATGTCCTGCGTTAATGCAACCTCAACCGATACTATCTACCATTCGCACACAATCACAGGTGACTAAAGTGAATTTAAATAGATAACAATGGAAAATCGTAAAGGTGCGCACGCAATCGCAATAACTGAAAAACAGAATAACTTGTGTAAAATTTTAGATCGTTCTAACATAGATCGTTCTTTTCAATTAACATTCTGCAAGTTATCTCCTCAACCTAAATGAAACGTCCGATCAACATGATTTTTTTTTTCTCTCTTTAACACTCAGTTTTATGCGTCTAATGCAACGATTATAACCGGAATGATTTCGCAAACAAAATGGCGGCCAATGGAATGACAAATCCAGATATAGGGATCCAGACATTTATTTGACGCAAAAAATTTTTTGGTTTATAGTTTGTAATTTTCAATTTTATTTTTTTTTATCTTTAGTTGATGCGAACGAATTATTTTAGACCACATCTGCAATTTTTTTTACTTTACGAAAAAATAACAATTTTTGGAAAAAATTAATTTTTTGCTTCCATTAAAATTAATGAATGTAGTAAAGCAAGTTATTTAAAATAATAGTCCAATATATGATTTTTATGGTTTTTAACCAACTTATATTAGTGGTCGGCGCCAAAAAGTTGTTTTAAACATATTAATGTAATTTTTTCATTTAATTTTTAACAGGGTTAAAAATATACCCTTTACGATTTGTTTAAGACCTTTTACATCAGATGATTTAGTTCACAATAACTTCAAACAGTCTACCATTGGCATTTTTTAAAGTGGCCCCACTTGCCGCTACCTCTCTCCATCTGTCTGTCTCTCTCTCTCTCTCTCTCTCTCTCGTGCGTGCTGAGGCGTCAGTCTTAGTTCGCACGAACTGATCGTCGCGAAGAGCCCGAGTTCGAATCCCCGTTCTGGCAATGTTTTTCCGAATTTATGAAAATAAATATCGGAAATAAACATTGCTGGCGAAGGTACGAATTCGGGACCGCTGCCGACCTCGGTCAAAGACAGCGGACAAAGATGGGGTAATCTCCGCGTCACGCTTGCTATGGCATAGACCCCCGAATAGGTTGCTGACGGTACCGACATTTGGGAGGAGCGCAAAGGGACTACCCAAATGGCTCTGATCCAGGGACCCATAGGGGCTATGATTCAGGGACCCACTTCGAGAGATAATCATAATCATAATTATATCTTTCTAAATTTTGTCGGTTGTTTGATTTTCTTATTTGGATGAAATTCAGCCGTATTATTATCAGTAGGTACTGCATCCTTCCAAGTGCATCTTATCGGTGTCTTCTGGTATACACAGCGTATACAGTGTCCATATAGCCACTGTATTGTGAGTTAGATCATTTGAAATTGCAGCAAAGATTTAAAAAGCACAACCACGTTATTCAGGTCGGTACTAAACCACTAACTTCTTGCTGCTCGTTTACGTGACCGTTGCAATGAAAGCAACACAGTGCCTTGTACCAGCTTACAGTACCATTCATTTATACCCAACGTTACTGGTAAGATGCACTCGAAATTGAAAGAAAAAAAAAAAAAAACATTTTTTTCCGACCAAAATTAGCACATAATTTGGGGGGGAGCTTCATTGCCGGAGAATATTTCGGCGGTTTTCGTGATCGCTGATTTAAAATTCAATGTAAAAAATGCAAAATCTCTATACGGGTCGGGGGAGGGACGTAGTGGGGGAGTCGCTAATTACTCGGCGCTGCTAATAACGCCTAATAATGACGTTCGTTTCCAGCAAATCCATAGGCAAAGTCAATCGTATTCGTCACAGCAATTGCGAGCTCTTGTCGCCGCTTACAGAGTAGGCATGTTGGCACTTGAGACATTGGCTCGCCGAGTTCACGACGACAGACCGCAAGCGAAATACGCACGTAACCCACCCTATGGAGAAAACGTAAAATGGCTGCTTCGGGTTTCAAAAAAGCTTGGCACGCAATATCTTCAAAAACTCTGCATTTGCACGGTAAATAGTATCGTGAGTCCATTCGTTCTTCACGACGTCGCTTTGGAGGCAGCGCATTACCTCGCCCGCAACAATCCGAGTATGGTACTGCAGCATCTGCGATCTGCGTTATTAGCACCACTCGTTCACAAGTGTCAGCAAATGTAAGTATCGCTGCATTATTTATCATTTTATAGTCTTAAGGACGGTGGCGAATGAAGCCAAAATATTAAGTAAGTCATCTTCAAATTTATCCGAATTCTTCCTTGTATTCCTATTGATCAATTAATTTTTTTGTAATTGAACTATTCTTGTAATAGTATTTTTTGTCTCTTTCTTCTTTTTAAAACATATATGAAATTGTCATTAATTACTGAAAGCATTTTCAGCTCAATTTAGTTTATAAGTTATAAAACTTATAATACAAGCTCTTAAACTTTTGGGTTTTGAGCATTCAAAATGTTACCGCTTTAATGAAAATCCGACCATTTAAAGCGCAATACGTTTTTGAAGAAATGCACGTCAACCACTACAGTAGAACCTGAATAAGATGCCACCTGTCTACCCCAATAACATGACATTTAAGCCTTATCCCCTTATTGCCAACATCGTACACTTTTTGTCATGCTCGTGATATGATATAGCATAACGAAAATGGGTTCGTGCGCAGATGCGTATAGAGCAGGAGGTATTGTAAGGAAGGGGAAGTGTTCGGGTTCCCTCAGGTGTCATCTTAATAAGGATTGAGGGGAGGGCTGGGAACCGAAGGTGGCATCTTAGTGAGGGTCTACTGTACATCGATTATAAAATGTAACTCAAAAACGAAATTTCAATTTTTGTAAACTTAAAAAACTGAATCAAGGAATATATTATTTGGATCGATGTCAATCTCCTTTTTATAAAAATTAAAATTTTATCTGATTTTGTATAAATCTTACAGTTATCGAAATAGTCTAGAATAAAAAAAAAAAAATTATTTAATTTCGAAAAGCTTCCTAGAGAGTGTTTATTGATAACTTTATTATATTTTCGAAATTATCCAATATTATCAAATTTACTAATAACCATCATCCATTGTTTTTCTTCTGAATTCCAATTCATTGTTAATTCAGGCCTTTAATTTTTTCACTGACGTTGTTACCAATTCCCCAAAAATTTCGTAACTATTCGAACACAAATATAAAAGTAGCTGTAACTGCTTCAAAATACTCCTTATACAAACCCCTTTGCCTCACTCACTCAACTATATGTGAACTATAGAAAATTCCAATAGTTGTATAGTTCCAGTTTACAGTCCAAGTTAATAGGTTAGTTACGAATAACCCATATAATTCTGATCAAGTATTATTGAGGGTTTTGAACACTGAGCTTATAAATGTTGGAAAAACACGAGCTTACATTCAGGACACCTAATAGTAAATTCCTAGTTTTATTTGAGTACCAAGTATTAATATTTCGCCATGTTCGTAGTTTCGTGTTCGATAAAAGCCTGCTTCGGCGCTCGCTCGCCAGATTACATTCAAATTCACTCGTACACAACGATTAATGCATTAGCTTTTCTTGGGACAAATATCCAACGGTAGAGCTTCGACGTAAATTATCTTAAGGACCGTAAGAAACGTTTCACACTTTTTCGATGTAATAATCTAAACCTAGTAGATGTACTAATTTGATCTGGAACGTAGAATTCGAATAATGCTATCTACAATCGCAACATTCTGACTCAAACATTTATTGATCTTCTGAAAACCAGTACGTGCCTTAAATGTCACAAAGCAAAACGTTTGTCGTAGCACTTTAATTTTATGAAAACTATATAGATATTTATAAAAATATCACTTTGTAGGTACATTCAATGTTTGCATCAGAAGCTGTATCACTTGATGACGCCGGATTACGAAGAATTCGTTAGTATCGTATGTGCAGCGCGAGCGGCTTTTCACATTACACTGGAAGGCCACGCGCAATTTAAAGAGTGGCTGCAATCGATAAAAAGGTAAGAGTAATATTGTTTAAGCTTACATTATTGCTACATTGAAAATACCCCTTGAAATAAGTACATTTTGACGTTAGCAATTTAATATTGTTAATGGTGGTACAGCGATTACAGTTTTCTATTCTGATTGATAGGGCTGTATTACAATAGAAAAAGTCGGGGTATAACAATGGGGGCGTTTTTTCATTCAGGTCCCAGTCATGCACTAAGGAGCTATGGGTTCAAATCAATGCGGCACTGCAGCAGAACGGTAAATGACAAAGAGTGGGGCCAAACGTATCGTGGCACGCACCTCACCCAAACTCACCTCCAGAAGATCGAGTGGGTCCGGTGTCGATGGCACCACCGCACCATGTACCACCACCACCGCCGCCGCCGCCACCGCCGCCGCCGCCGCCTCCGATGATTCCGCAGATGACACCGTTGCCGGCGACGATAACGCCGATGGTCCATCACCTTCAGGCCGAACAACAACAGCAGCACCAGCAGCCGCGGCACCCGCGGGCCGATTACGGAATAAGGGATCTTCATCCTACGTCGCGCCGTAAAAGAACTGTCGCCGCGCCGATTTAGCAGAATCATTTTTAAAACTGTCGAGGATACTTAAATGCTCTCCCGGGTACTCTAAACACGAAGCGTTTTGTTCATTGATCTTAGATTTTATTATTCTACTAGTACTCTAGAGTAGTAGTTAATTCTCTTCGCGGATGATGAAAGCATCTTACGTTGCTGCCTTTGCTGACGTGGACATTACACATTTCGATCTCTTTTTTTTACCTTTCCGGCTGCTCAATTTTATCTGCCCGCCCCTATCACCCTCGCCCACTCGCTAATTCCCAATCGCTTCAATCTTCGTTATAAGGAATGATAATTGGGGAGGGGAGGGGGAGGGGGTTTGCGATGAAATACGTTATTGATTAATACTCGCGTTTCTCTTTAAAGTCCACTATATTCGTATGTAGGTATTAAGCATTTCCGAAAGCGTTTAGAATTTTAGTAAAGAGAGTAACGCAAGAATAGCGAGTAAGCATTATCTTATATTTAAGATGAGTGTATTGATTGTCAATCATTGCTGAATTATACTGAAAAACACACACATAACACAGGAAATCATCGTGGAAACTTGAGTTTCGAAAATTCACTCGAAAATTCGTTTAATCGAACTAAACGTATTAGAATTCTTAATGTTTCACGCTACATATTACATCATTTGAAATATAACGATGATAATTATTATGATTATCCTTACTAAAACCAATGAATGCTACACGATACGAGAATCGACGGAACGCGAAATTTGCGCATTATTATAGACACTTACGCACCGGCAAATTATACCGATATATTATATATTATATATGTATAAAATACACAATAATCTTCGAACGAATGACGAGATATGTTGTGAATTTGGCACCATTATTTACACTCGAAAATCGATTTCAATTTGGAAAATGCTTGCGTTTATCAAATGCTAGATGCCCTTTCTCATTGACCCAAACAGATAATTTATTACTTAAATTAAATGAAAAGAAGTCAATCTATTAATTGATTGAAATGTAAAATTTAACGTGCGAAATTCTTTTTTAATTTTCGTAAATTTATTCGAATTATAATATAAATACAAGCAATTTCTGCATATCACATTAATCTGATGCCCTTGATTTCAGTTTCATTGGAGACCAGGCTTTTCATTTAAGCCTTTCATGAATACTGTTGGCATCATCATGTATATTATTCCAATATTAGTTTTCTACCACTGATCCGTATTGTATAAAATTGTTTTCTTACTAAACGAATAATGTGGAATGCCAGATCAGAAATACATGAATAAAAAAACCTCGGTATTGTTCAATTAATGGTTATTCAATAATTGAAATTTAACGTTCCATTGTATCCATTGTATATTGGAACAATCGAAACGTTGCGATATATTCCTGAGTTCACTGCAAAACATTAATACTTACATTTCAGTTGTTTTGGATCTTTTTATATTCAATTATCTTTAAGCTTTGTCAAAATACTTGAGAAATTATCATTTCTCTATATATAAGCAACAGTTAAGTTATGTAACCTTGTGTTCGACATTACAATTTCGATATTCTAGAAAGTTTAGTCCTTAAGTATATACATGTATGAATAGAAATGCTCCTAAAACTAAAAATGTGTATGGTACATAATTGAAGAAGCGCGTATCGAAACTTTATTACCATACAATTACTTAATGCTTATGTTATGCCGTGTTTTCATTCTGAAACCAATTGTCGATTTTGATTTGACAATGCTTACAAATACTAACATTATTTTAAACTTTCGGTCATAAACCAGGAAGGACGTTGGATGATGCTGCTCAATACGCTTTTGATGATATATTGAATAATAGTATTATTTGTAATTGTGTGCCTAAAGTTAGTCCGTATAGTACTTTAGACTCCCGCTTTCACAGCGCAAATTCAACTTTGACTTTCACGCATGCCTCTTTCATTTTATGCATAACTTGTTTCTTTCTCGCTTTTGTGAGGACAGTTACAAGTTAGAAGTTACAAGTTATTACGGGTGCTCGGAAAAGCTAGAGCGACCCGAGTTAATTCGAGCTTATCCTCGGAAAAAAAAGAACATCCATAAGGAGTTCAAGAGTATGGCTAGAGGTATGATTAGGGCCTACAGGATCTATAGTCGAGACACTGAATGTTTTCCCAGTTGACGAGTACAAGGAAGAAAGCGAAGAAGGTAGTAAAGAAGAACTAGAAGATAAAGAAAAAGTAGAAAAATCGCGAACAGAAGATAGCATCCAACTATAGGAATGTCGGACAGCGAAACAGCAGGGAGATATATATAGATATCCAAGTTGACGATTGGGCGATCCCCCTTTTATGTCATCAAGATTCAGGCATCGGCTGGGGTGTAGTGTGTCGACGTTCTCAGAAAGATGAAAACTACATGGTACCTCAAGACCGCTGGAGAAAGTATGTAACGAGCAGGCGCAACAAAGTATAACAAAGTTACTTTTGGAGCTGGCAACGTCTGGGGTCTGCCCCCTAGAGTTGTGGAAGAGGCGGAAGAGGACATCAAACTGAGGGGGTCGCTTCCAGGCAGACATTGTCCGGCCTCCCCGCAAAGGCGTAACTATATATTGACAAGAAAAAGTTTAGCCTGGCTTTAAATGCATCCAAACAAAACATTTCATATTCCGAGTTCCGAATAAATTTCGATTCGACCGCAGTCGCTCAAAGTGCTAAAAGTTTAGAAAAAAATTGATAATATTAAATTGATAAACCAATTTGTGTAAATATATGCTCTATATATGCATACGATACATACCCACGCATTTCAGTCGACGATATATAGCATGAATTAAGCTTTTGAATGCATATATATATAGCAGGATCGGTGCGATCTATGGCTCACCCCAGGCAAACGCCAAACTATGGCCGCTTTCAAATATATATGTGTGTATATATATATATGAAATACATCTTTCAAAACGCCTTGCATAACTCAAATCCATCATGTATATATTACGCCGCTGCATGATCAGAACTTTCTCAAGAAAGATTCCATTATCTCTTAGCAATTCTTAATCCGTTACATCTATTAGTTAATTTAAAGCCCTCTCACCCTGTCAAGGTAGATTTAAAACGATTTTTGTTCTTTTTTTTAAATAAATCTTTTAATTATTTTCTGCGATTTAAACTTTTCTGGTTTTAACAAAAATTTATATAAATAATTAAAATGCTTTTTTCCGTTCTTTTAAATCCGACAGATTTTTTAAGATTTCGGCTACATCTAATTTCTGAACAATTTCTTTTCGATAAAGTTTTTCAATCGATCGTGAAGACGCGATTATAACTTGGCGTAAATAAGTTTTTATTAATTTTAACTTGATGAAGCTGCGCGTTCACCACTTGCAACTGTGATATCGTATAAGTAATATTCTCAATATGCTATATATATCCAGTGTTAATTTGAAAAAGAAAGCGGAATTAGCGCGATTTAAGGAAAGGTTGACACTAAATAATAGTCTTAGTATTACTTCGACCCGTAATCAGAGGTTGGGATCGAAGTATTGAATTTGGTCATCCGAAAAAAAAATGACACCCACTTTTTTCATGAAATCTCCACGTTTCAGATCATTCTGAGTCCAA
>JAPYZR010001167.1:991-33282 GCA_030522945.1 Trichopria nigra | reverse complement strand
CATGCGTCCAAGAGCCGATGTATACTGCCGGACGATGTCACCGTTTTTGGTCGTGAAGAACAAATGAAAATTAGTATAAACTTTACAACTTTACGGAGCTCTCTATTTTACAACCACTCTACTCACCAGTTCTAATCGAAGTCCAAAAGGAACCAATATATAAAGTTAGCGAAACTGAACGTCGGTATTATAATAGAAGTAATTTTAAGATTAATAATTAATGTTAATTGAAAAGGGGGAGGGGTATTACAGTTTACATTATATGTATATGCTGTATATTGCATTAGGTGACCCTTATAACCAACACTATTCAAACAAACGCCCTTCCAAATCTGCTCCAAAATATATTCAAAACTATTTTCTTTACCCCCCTCCCACGTATGTGTAACATGAACAAAGTAATAAAAAAATCAATCATTTAATACTTCAAACAATAATCAAATTTAAAAATCGATTTAAAAATATAAAGAGATTTATGAATAACTTAATATTATCAAGTTGGTTTGTCTAGTTTTTTGTTTCATAATATTACATCGCTGAAAGCTTAGAATGATTTCATTACATTTTCTTTCTTAGAATTGAGAAATCGTTCCATTTACCGATTTTTAATCGATCATCAACTTTGGTTAACGTTTGACTGATTTTTAAATAATTTATTGAATATTTGAAAGATACAAAACTTTAATTATTGTCAACTTCTAGATTTCATGCATGCGAAGATGTGTCAAGTTCAAGTGGTCATATCTGGATCAAAATGTTTTTTTCTGTAAAATCAAATAAATATTGTATTACATTTACCTGATTTTTGTGAAAAAATGGTTTTTGCATAATAAATGCGAGATCATTCGTAGCTTATTTCAAGCTAGAAAACTATAAAGAATTTAAAGTCCTATAGTATATAATTTTAGAATATATTCTGATGTAAACGTTTAAATTTACTTGAGCAATTTTTGGCACTTACTATTTCCTAAATAAAAAATGGCCACAATTCTAGATGGAACAGAATGGTCAGAATTCCATTATTTTTGTTCATTCCATCCTCATTGCATTTGGAAAACATCCAAAGAAAATATATCTCACTTGATAGATTTTTACACTGTTTACTTTAAATGAGTCAGTAGGAAAAAAAAAAAATTTCTAATAATAATATTACATATATAGAAGTTCAATGTTGATTAAAATATTTAAACCTAACCAAAATAAGTGTTTTATTTAAAAAAAAAACCGCCAATTATCACATTGCATTCTCCTTATATGAACCGCAAAGTGCTCGCAATACTTCAATTGAGCAATGTATTTCTAACAAAGTAAAACATTTATAAAAGAGTGTTTTTAGACTAACGAGATTAAATGCAGCTGTAAAATCCTGTCGAACATTTCACAGAGAAAAGCTTCAGGAATCCAGAATACAAGCACGCTTGCCGATTCGAAAACTCGAAAATGAGAATAAAGGAATAAGAAGAGCGCTTAAAAATCAATACTTTTTAATTAGACTTCGTTCGCATTAGAAAACTGATATTTGATTCAATTCCACGTCCGCTTTTCAACGTACATCATTCAATTTCCACATTGCCGGCGAGGCGCAACGGGCACTTTTCGAAAAATAATTCCATCTCCCAGACAAGAGAATTATTGTCTAGTTTTGTATTTCCATGATTAAATGCACATAGCCATTTGAAAGTAAACGGTGCTATATAGGACGAAAACGAGATATTAACGACTTTAATTACAGTGTGGCAGGGGGTTGCCGGAAAGTAATTTCAAGCCCCAGAAAAATACAATTTTATCGTAGAATTGACATTTGCCGGGGCGATACTCGCGCTCGCCATCCGCGCGCGCCGCGTTTAATGGCCCGCGTCCGACCCAGTTCCGAAGTGGCCGACGGATGATTATTTCCAGCGTTGAAAACGCCTCAGAAACGAGAACGTCAAATTGGCCAGTTAAGTGACTGCACTTTTGGAACATTAATGGTTTGACGTAACCCGAAACGCCAGTGCTTGCACCGAATTACGGTGAACGTGCGAGATTGCACTTGAAACATGCCTCGGAGCAGTTTTTCATCAAAAGTGTTTGAGTGGGTATCGAACTGACGTAATGAATAATTCATCAGACAGATAAACTTTTTTAGGTTATTTAAGAAAACCGCATTCAAAGAAAATCTTTTGAGGCGAACAACTCAATCAATCCAGCCCAACATTTGAAAACTGTCATTTTTATGGTTCGAAATCATCGTTTCCGGTTCACGTTTATCAGGCGGTCACATTTGTCTTTGGATCAATGGTATTGTGGATTCCAATAAAAAAAAACAAGAACAAGAAGAGCATCCTGCGCATTTAAAATGAAACTCAAAGAAAACCGATGATTTCTGACTATTTTAAAATGATTCTATTTTGATCCAGAAAAACATCAACGGAAGTGACGTCAGTCTCTCCGAAAAACCGATCGATTGTTTTTGCATCTATTGTCTGAAACGTTGTCAAACTTGGCACATCCGGCATTCAAATATTTTGGAAACATTCACACATTAATACATACAACTCGTTTGTTGGTCCCAAATAGACCCTCTTTGCGTTCCATCCGATACACAGAATCTGTTATTGACCACTTTCTTGTGTACCGACCGCCGCACGTGCATCTCTGTCCTTCATATGATTTCCATGCATTCCAGGCTCTGCGATTGAAACCAATTCGATCCGATTGCCAAATACCAACTGCCGCAGGGGAATCTCCTTTCGAATTCAATTTCGCTAAATGTCAGTCAGTTGGTTAAACCGTAATGCAATAATTTGTTCATTTTCAATTCATTCTCGTAAAAGCAAAATGTTGCGTAATAAATTTTGATTCATTACGCATTTCCGAATTTTATCCCTATTCATATTTCGTTAGATTTTCTATGACTCGAGTGCCACTGGCCATTATTGATTCTTGGGTCTGTAGTGGACCCAACATTAAAGTGGCCATGTTCGTTCTGCAATTTAATAGGATCTGCCCTTCCTATTCATACGTGGTAATTTGTGCGTGATGTTGCAATAATTACAAATGCAATCCTAAATAGCATCATTGCATCTATTATACTTCCATCGGACGTCCATTATGTATGGTGTATACGACACACCACCTTCCGTTTATAGGGATACCTTTCTACCAATGGCAAAATCAGAAACCGAAGTGGACGATAAAATGTCCTACCAAAATGAGTCAGAAAAATGGACTCCAAACATCAGACTCATTTTACTGCACGACTCTTCCAGAAAAGTCTTCAATCCAATTACGTTTCGCATGTACTCGGAATATATTACAGGCATAAGTTTCAAGTCCTAGTTTTGCACTTACGTAATTCAATGAACGAAATACCCGCACGTAACTTCGGAAATTTGACGTTCCTCATTCAAATTCGCGCCGGCGCGTAATGAAAATTCAATGATTCTCTAAAGCCGAAAGCCACACGAGATAAAGTACCGTCATACCTTGCGAAGCTTCTGCTAACGGAGCGTCTGGAAACGTTGATTAGTTTCAACGCGACCCATTTCGGTCCGCGTTCGTAATTTAGCCCGAGGCTGATTATGACGCAACGCGATATCCTGGGCAAACGGCCGAACGGCCCGATAGAGTCTCGTGTAAGAACCGCCATTGCGCCCGCGGGATCGTTAGCTACAGACCGATGCAACTAAGTTTAGAAAACCGTATGTAAATGCCTTTTACGCGGAACTTAATTAATTAAAGCACAACCCCACATCGCTGTGCGGTCGGAATATGACCGTGTTACGCGGCATCTGCGAACTGCATCAGGAGGGAGAAAGAACTACTTTACTTTATTCCGAAACGCGCAGTTTCTTCAATGAAAGCATCCGACGCAAGTTGGATGTAGAAACGGAACGAATGAGGACATATTTTCATAAGGTGGGGGTCTAATCCTGGCATTATTCGATAAAGACTGGTGAAATTGGATTAAACTTCATGTGGCAATTAATTAACTACAAATGGATATTGTAGTGATTCGTCCAGATTTAAAAGACCTTCATAGACCATGGCACATTTTTAAAAGGCAGCAAGTTATACTTTGTTGGATTAATCCTTTTTCAATTCTTCTTCGAATATCCTAACTTAGTCACTTTGTAAATAATATATTTTCTTCGAGTTGATGAAATCTAGGTTGTTATCAGGCTAAAGAGTTGGCTTTTTCGGCTTTTTCCAACTGACAAAAGTTATGGGTCTTTAGTTGGAAGTTGTACTTGACTCTTCACTACCCTCTTCACTATATAGCCACGTAAACCATATTTCTAGGTGCATAAGGTGTACAATTAGAAAGTACCGTCTGCGAAATTCAGAAAACACCTAGTCGTGTCACTAATTTTCCCTAGTCTCGATCACTATTGTACATCGTGCAGTGATGTATCTAGGGCAATTGCCAGCGACTGCTAAACCAGTGCGCGCTATTTGAAGAAAGCGAAAAAGGCTACTTTTAATCCTAGATCCGAATATGCTTAATGCCACGTTACACTTTGTAATATTATTTTTACGAATAAGACTATATAGAATTTCTTATTAACAATATTTCAGTATCACAAAGATGGCTGGTTTAAACTCTGTCGTACTTTTGTAACAATAACAAATACGGTGAATGAACTTTTCAAATATTTTATTTTCACAAATTATCCAAAGTAATCAATAGTACAAATTATGTATTAACAATTACATACTAGTTTTTTACGCGGGGGGGGGGGGGGGATAGGTTGTTGACTCAAACTTTGCTAATCTTATAATGAAATTTCTTTGAATCTTCTTTCGTTCTTTCGAATAGACTCAATTTTTGGACCCAATAACAAAAACATTTACTGACCTAAAATTTAATTGTTTTAATAATACAAAATATAAGATTCGGTCGTAAAATTTCCTGTAAGGATTCAAAACTGTCATACAGACATTGGAGTTATTAACAGTTTAGTTGACTATTTTTTCCAATCAAATACGACATAAAAAACTTGATCTCTCATAATGACACTCAAAAAGTTGTCAGGTGTTTCCACCTTTTCCCCCGCTCTATGTATATATGATATAATGTAGAATTGATAAAACTAATTGCCTTGCATAATTCCTTATATAATTTTGTTAAGCACTTTAGAGTACTATATACTACAATATATATATATATATATATATATATATATATATATATATATATATTCCAATACAAGTGTTGTTAACGTTTATACTTGTTTCATATATCAAAATATTCAAAAAATAATATAGAATTTAAATAATTTTATATCAGTTTCAAGTCGGCAATTGTGAACTTTCAATTTTTTTACATACTTTTAAATCTCAAATGAATAACGAAATGTAATATTACACATTCTGTAAATACAAATTTTGATGGAATTTCGATGTTCCTAGTAGAGGTCCTAATTACGATTGGCGGAAACACGAGCTCCTATTTGCATTTTACGTCAAACCTAAGTTTCCGCATTGAAACTAATGGTGGTGACATTTCATATGCATTAACTCCGCGACACAAACAAAAGTGATGATGAGTGGTCATTTATTTTCGAAAATACTTTCAAAAGTATCCTTATATATAACGGTTTCAAATTTAAACCAAAACTCTTATCTGCTTTCTATACTGTATTTATATAGGAATATTTTCAAAAGCAATTAAAGACATAATTGGAAAAGTGACTTTTTTGTGCGAATTTCGATTCAGAGTATTCATTTATTTACAAGCAGAAAAAAATACTCGTAAACTCGTTATTTTTTCTTATTTAAAATGTACAATGACAACAACAAAACACGAATTAGGTGAAAAATGTTAATAAAACATAATGTAAGTTAAGGACGAATAATCTCCACTCGAGAAGCAATATGTCTCGTAAAGAATGTAAATCTCTCGAATTTCCAGATAAGCCGTAAAACAACGTAGTAAAAGAATTGTATTAAGCGCAACGCGACGCCCTAGAATCGTCATGATAAAATAAAATCTTAATTCCCTCGTGGCAACCGGAGATTTAAGGCGCCATGTTCCCCTTGCTACTCTCGGCAACTTCCACTGTCTTTTCCGACTCGTATCGTTCCTTTTATTCTCGATATACGCAGTCAAAACCTAAAAAGAATGTCTAACTTCCAAATTTTAGTACTTTGTAGTGATCTTAGAGTTTAAAGGAATGCAACCAATTCGAGGCTATTTTTTACGTGACAAAATTTAACGAAGGAAGCGTGATAAGAATTCTAACGACTTATATCATGTTGAATTAGAGTATTCAATGAACATCGAACATAGAATTATCGTGAGTCATGATTGTCAAAGGAAGATGAACTAGCGTTATTATTTTAGGCTAAAGAAAGTCTGTAAACTTTGAATGTTTTCAAATATTATCTAAATATTTGACATAATACTTCTTCCTAGACGATAACATGACCGTCAGCAATATCATCGTCGTCAGCATTAAAAAATGAACAGATTTTTAAGTATTATTAAATGAAAAAGAAATTTTCAAATATGGACTTTTCATTTTATTACATGTAATATTTTGCATACTTCATATACGATAAAAACTTCGATATACAAAAAAAAAAAGCAATAACATTCTATTTTTAAAAATTGTATCGATTTAGTGCCCTTTATTGTGTAATATGCAAATCAAGGAACGTATTAAAAAAAATGGAGTCTTTTTCATTTACCAACTTCTCGCCTTGAACGCCAGTAGCTTAATTTAAATAAATCCCTCATACCGGCGAATGCGATGGCTTATGTTTATTGATACCAATATTTGCGATGCAAAACTCAGGATTTCAATCGTTTTCAGCACGAACGGATACGTCTGTCTGGCGATACACCAAAGGGACTCGCACGTGATTGAGATTCAACAATCTCAAAATTGGACCCAGCAGCCAGATGACGCCTGTAAGCTGGCAATTTTCAACCCCATGTCAGCCCCGTACATGACCTTCATCAGTGAGTATATTGCATTTCAAATTCTACAAAGTGATCGAAAGAATGGGAAACTGTATAAAAGCGCCAAAGTGCACAGTTCGTTGTATTGGCACGGGCTCTTCATTGAACTTTTTATGAAGAGCTGTAAACTATCGATAAATTGTTGGGTTATATTATCAACATTTACGATCGATTTAAGGAACGATTGAATTTATACCGGAGATATGAAATCATGATGCGAGTCATATCATAACGTGGAAGAGAATGTTGATATATACTGCGAATTATTGAACATGTTAAATATAAGATGTACTGTAGTTTTTACATCTTATAAAATACATGAAATAGAAAAGACATCTTCTTACATATATTATAATTTGCTATATTTTAATGTAGAACTGATACGAGATAGTAATGCGAGTCGTATCACTGTGTTCAGAAATGCATTGATGAATGCACCGTGTTCAGCGATGCAGTAGTGGCTTTAGAATGTAAATAACGTGGTTTCTGAATGTGCGATTCACGAAAGACCCTCTTTGTCAATTGAAATGACTGTAGAAATGCAAACCAACCTATAGTCTGAGTCGATATTTAACTGTACATACAACAGTTAAGCCCTTAATTATTAAATGCTTTGCTGCTATATTTGAAGTTACAGACACTTTTATAAATGCTAGTTAGGTATTATTTACACAAATATAAATTACCTATATATATATATATATATATATATATATATATATATATATATCCTAGCAGAAATTAAGACCATTTTTTCTGGATTCCATTACTTTTAACATATAGAGGCAGGAAAAATTGGGCAGAAACTGGTGTCATTTTCTACTAGGTTTTATATATATTATAATGAAAATCCGAACGCTATATATGTAAAATTTCTTGACCGCTTTTGGATACCCCTTCCTCACCAAAATTCATTTATACCACACAAATTTTGTTTGTCCTTAAAATACAGCTCAAGATATATATACATTCGGATGTCATATACAAAAAGTCGAAAAAAAGTAAAAAATAGTAAAAGAACACCGAAAAAAATATAATTTCTGCTAAATTGTGTATTTATTTGTGTATTTAACTGAAGAGAATGTCGTATTGAAAAAATTCAAAATGGCGGATCCAATACGGTGGATAAAAAATTAAATTACAAAATTTTTTGTCGAAAAAATAGACCCATATTCTACATGAAATTGAAAATATAAATGCCCCCTTGTGATTTTTCTTAAAAATGCATCATATAAATTGCAATACAAATATGTAAATTTTTGTTTCTTTTACATCATCCGACAGTATAAAATAATAAAATAAAATAAAATAAAATAAAATAAAATAAAATAAAATAAAATAAAATAAAATAAAATAAAATAAAATAAAATAAAATAAAATAAAATAAAATCTTTAGAACTGCAGTCGTGTTTTTAAATCGATTGTCCATCATGTTATGCTCGTCTATAAAAAAAAAGAACTTATTGCTTTTATCGATTTTTGACCTCAATTAAGAAGCTGTGGAGCTTTAGACAACAATTGCTTTGGTTTATTTATATTTTAAAGATATGCCGCTAAAAACCGTCACGATTTTCCTGATATATATCATATATAATTTTTGTTAAAAATCAATATTAACTATATAAATGTAATACTATATGTTTTATTATAGTTTAATTATACTTTTATTCATTTTGTTTTCAATTGTTGCATTTTTAATGAAATAAAGCAACATTTAATTACTTTATAGTATTAACAAAATTTTTTCTATTGTTGTTAATTTCAAAAAAATAAAATTGTTTTATTCCTACAACCGTCAATTTGTATGTGACAAAATACGGGTCTTTTATAATGGTGTATAAAACTTATTTGATTTTGGAAATTATTTTCATATAATTATTGCTATTTTCATAAACCTCTCGTGAACTAATAAAAACTATAAGATAGTTCAAGGAAAACAAAATGATTTAATGTCGTTTGATAAAAATTATATTTTATAATTAGTCGATTTTAAAATTATAATGTAAATGATATTACGCTATTATTAATAATTAATTTAATTCTAATAAACGTTAAATAGGAAATAATAATTATTATATAACGATCTGTATGTAACTAAGTTAAAAATTCAACATGTCAAAAGTCGTATATATAACCAACCACCGAGATTACAGTTACGCATTTTTTTTCATTATCAATGGCTTCAAATATGGCAGGTGTGCTAGATTTCGAAAGTTCACTTATAGTTTTGTAAATGTATTGAATAAAATAGTGCAATAAGAATAAATACTTTCATATTTGTAGAAGCATTTTTGTAGGACACTAATTGTGACGTTTTCTATGAGAATGACCCAAATACGTTCAGGTATGTCATATAGATTAAAAAATGTTACCGCACGGCATTGTGCATTTATGAATTATTTATTAATTGCCAATAAGCACAGTATTATGAAGGAAATAAATTATGATAATAACGTTCAGACCTTAACATATCCATGGAGCAAAGGATGCACTTAAAAACGTATAAAATATTGAATACCAGTGCAGATGAAAAGTTTAAAAAAGTTTGCATAATTAAAGTCTGTACTTCTATCTTCAATATTGCTTGTTTCATGATTGTTACGCGTTCATTATCCTTTTTTATTATTATTTGTCAAGATTAACTTTTTTGGTCTTGATAAACCATTGTGACGCCTATATAAACAAAAATATTTCCGATTCATTGCTTTTTATCTAAGTTCTTAATATATTGTATGACGTACACTGCACATTCTCCCCTCTTTGTAATATCGAACTCCTTTTCCAATTCACTGAGCAATATTGCTAAAATTAATTGAATCTGATGGTTATCCGTATGGATACGTGTTATACACGCTGACAACCACCATCTCACTATAGTTCCGAGTCGCTGCTGCACCACTTAACAAGGTTATTACGTTTTGAAAGTATTCATAAACGTACAATATTATACACTAAGAATTAATGTTTAATTAATGTTTCATATTTAAGAAATTATTATTCTTACGCAGAATAATTTTCATTTTCGTCAGTTTTAGTTTCATATTCTCTTTAAATTTCTTGCAGTGAAGTTTCACTCAAAGAAATTAAGAGATTTAAAAAAAATAAAAATATAATTTAAATGACTTAGATCATCACTTTCAATAAGTAATTTAGGCCATTAAATAATGAATAGTTTTTTTCAAGCACTTTTGCAGGTGTATAAAAAAGTTGATTTTTTGTTTTTAAATTGTATTTTATTTAAAAAAGAAAAAAAACATCACTCAATAAATTACATTATTTGAACAAATATCTCCATTAATGTGCAGAGTTCTGGCACTGTCAACTGATCACTATTCAGCACAGGTTCCAATGTGGAAAGCGAAAGAAATCACATCGTAGCAATTCCAGAAACTTGCGACTAGAAGTAGTAGTAGTCTTTATTGCGTTATCGACGTAAACGCAAGGGGTTAAAGGGACCCTATTATACCCTTTACAATCTTTTGCATTTCTTCTAGTTCGCTGGAGGTTTTATCATCTCTTATACAATAAATAATATAGACTGAACTCATTATCTTGTACCCTCAAATAGTATCCTTTAAATTTCTAGGAGTGAAATTTCTCTCTTGAAATTTATCTTTAAATTGTTCACTTTTCTAAAAGTGTGGCTTAATTGTCACTCTTTGTAAAGTGAAATTTTACGCCAAGAAATTTAGACTATAGTTAATTGTGTTGATGTCAAAATCACTTTTACACGCCCCGCACGTAAGAGAAGAGACTTTTCGAACTCAACTGTACTTTCAGTTATATTAACCAATTCCTTATAAGATAACTTTTAGTGAAAATGGCAAATACTATACATCAATCTGAAATATTTAAATATGATACGTAACACTAAAAATCGTCAATGACCATTGTAAAAGTCCTGTCCAAGTTTACGCTTCAGTCACGCTTTAATAAATTTACGCTCTTGTCAATTGACACATAAGCGGATGGGTATTCGATTGTATTTAAAGTTTATAACAAATAATTAATTCTATACGTTAAAAATGTACAATAAAAAAATCGCCATTTTCAATTTTCACGACTGAAGTAGACGCCACCGATCACTAAGGAAAATCGTAATATTCTTAAAATCGCGTCTGGAAAGTCTTCGTAGCAAATGCGATTGCTTCGATTCTCATGCGAGCGGATGCATTTTCATCGAATAGTAAAGACAATATCGACGGAGATGCTGAATCCGCTCGAATCAGTCTCAAGCACTGAAAATGCCAAGCGTCCGGCTGCTTTTATCAAAGTACTTCTTTCGAAAATTCAAAAGCTCCCGAAGACCTTCCAACATTGATTCAGCTGAACGTCTACATTGTGCCAGAATATTGGAGCTTAAAAGTATGATCTAATTTACTTGAATTCAATTTGCCATGACGATTACAATTCTTACATCGTCATTATATGATATTTTATTAGAAAATATAAGTAGAAAAACATTTCTACTAAGTAATGATTTTAGGTTTGGCTTTTTTAATACTTTTATCTGCGGAGTTCAAGTATAAAAAAATTGAGTTCAAATAAAAAATAAGTTGTACCAATAATTCTGTAGATGTGGCTATAATTGAGATCTAATTTGATCTTAACTTTTATTTTAGGTAAAAGTTATATTATCACAGCTTAATCGTCAGAGGTTAGACAGATTGAGTACAAAAAATACTCATCAAGCCCTCCAATGAGTCTATTTCTTAATTCATTTTCAACGTACTTCTTTAGAAGGTCTTTATGACTTCATAAATAATTTGCTCAAAAATCTACGCATAGAAGGACTTAAATATAGTCCAATATCAATATTTTTTATATTTTTTATTTTGGAATTACCACCATTTTATTTTTATTTTTTAAAGATTTCTTTGTTGTGGTAATGATTTGCTTATATATTTTAAATACAACATGTAACACTGTCACAAAATTGATATCATTTCGAGACTTTAATGGCTGCGGGACTTAGGAGACCTCCACGTCGTATATATGTATCCAGTATCTAACCTAAGTATACAAGAATTGTTAGGGGTTTCTTTACGACGAAACCGGCAGCTTATAAACTTTATACGCTCGATCGTAAGCGATGAGATATCGATTGTTAAGGGCCGTCTATTCGAACGATCGTAAAATGGATGAAGGTCCCTAAGTGTCCATCGTTGTCTTTACGCGAGATAAAAAGAGAAATTGCTCGGATGCGAGAAGTGAATGAGTTGTAAGTAGATGTCAAACGAAAATTTAATACATTTGAAAAAATAATTTTCTCTTTCTTATTTACGTCGTTTATTTTTCATATTGTTTATTCAAGGTAATTAATAGTTACCGAATAAAGAAGAGCATTATCATGTTGATGGAAGTATGTAGGGCGACATCTTGGAATCGGTGATTGCAAATCACACTTTTACAATTACACATAGTTGATTCAAAATAGCGACCAAATAAAAATTTATGTCGTTGGGAATTTTCACGAATATTTACCATTATATTACATCATTTTTCAGTTTCAACACGCACAAAATTAGAAATTAGTGATCATGTTCGTATTGCTGATATACCTCTTTTATAATAAATAAATTAATAGACTGAATATTAGCACAAGAAATTATTTTAAAAATGTTTTCTTACACTTCAAAGTTTCGGGTTTCTAAATATGTAATATCCTCAAATCCAAATCAAAAAGATTAAATTAAAAATAAAAAACTTGTGAGGAATTTTGTAAAAGTTTTCAGATGCTTTCTTCTTATTTACATTTTTCATCCGTTCGGAATTTTCTGATAAAGAATTTTCCATTTATTTCAGTTATTCTTATCATGCTGACCATTTGAATGCGAAGGAATGCAGTGAAACGGCATTTACGTCCTTGCCGATATTTAAATAGGGAAATCACATCCCAAGGCTAGATCGAATTTTTGTTAATAATTGAATTCAACTAGGCTATTTCGCTAAAAATGTCTGGACTTTTAACCCGGGCATAACTAACGAATTTCATATAGTAAATTTGCCTTCCAATCTCTAATACGCGTGTACGTGGTACGAGTAAGCCCACACCGTGAGTGCATCGAAATTTGATGAGCATCGATCGTTCGTTTTTGAGAAGAGATGCCTGTAAAATCCGACCAGGACCTTGGACACAGCTGATGCGACTGCAGTCTACCCACTTTAATAAGTCACTGTACCAGAACCAAAATCGATTTTCAGTAGACTATGCTCGACTACCTTTACCACCCTACTTCATCAACTCTGTCGCTTTCAATAACTTCATCAGAGATTTTTAAATTCACTTCATGTTTGAAAGTTTACAATTTGAAAAAAAAAAAAAAACAGTTTACAAAATGAACTAAAAGTGATGAGAAATAAATGATGTGCACAATTACTGGACGTCCATGACTCGTGAAATTTTCGTTCATTCGTCCATGGACAAACAATGGACATCCAGATTCACACGTATACATTGGGCGTTCGTTATACGTCCAGTTTTTGTCTTTTAAAAAGTCTATTTATGTTTACGTTCGTCGTATATCCACTGCACGTCCATTATACATACAAAATGGGCATACTTACGCTATTTAGGCATGAGTTAATCAGCATTATATGAACTATTAATCAACAAAACCAATGTTAAATAAACAAGGTAGGTTACACAACCCTGCGAACGTTTCTGCGTCATTTGTGTATATGTTTTGTGTTATTATGTTATCATGAACATTTAAAAATGGTTTTTGAATATTTTTTTAATTATATGACTCTTCTTGTCTATTACGACACATCTCATTTTAATTTTTCGGGTCAAGCAATATGGCGCGCGAATCCCTTACTTATTTTGATGTGTCTCCTCATCACCACCACTGGTAGTGTGAGAAAGAGGAAGCGATACTGTTGCCTTATTTTCATTAAAATAGAGGAACAAAATAAAATAAAGGAGATTAAAAAAAGGGAATAACATTGCGGTATAAATATATTTCGTCTGTAAAATATCTCTAACCCGTAGTGCTTTTATATATATATATATATAAGTATCAAATATTAAACTGATTTACCCTGTTCATTGGAATAATAATACAAAATCTATTGCTGACAGAAAAAAAAACGATAATTTATTAAGAATTCCAAGAATTTAAAGTATGTGCATTAATCAGTATGATGATCCTGAAAAGCACTACTTTTGGTTGGGAATATATATATACGAATCTACAAAATTTAAAAATGCCGAGCGGGTATTCCAATTTATGCATCGATCGTAAGAGGTTAAGCAAATCCTGAGATACAGCTGTTGTTGTATCGACAATCTGACTACTTTAATAAGTCAGCATATCAAAGGCGAAATCGATTTTTAATGGATTATGTTCGACTTGTACTTTTCGTCGACGTTCATCGATGCTGTTGCCTGTAACAGCTTTTTTAAAGAATTTAAAAATTAACTGCTAAAAAGCTCAAAATACATTTGATAACAAAGATTGCAAACTAAGAAAACGGTATTTCTTCAAAATTAGAAATAGACTTTACTTTAATAGACTTTGATTTATTCTCAATAAGTAACATTGCATAGGAATACTTAAGATATTTAATTTCTATAATGAAAAATATAGAATTTTGTTCATTTTAGGTCAGCAACACGTGAAACGATGGACGATTTTACGTTACTTTCAATATTTATTTTTTTTTACATCCACCTTTTTTAAAATAGTTCAATATACTATTATTTAATATAATACGGCAGTTTCGAAATAAAATGTAGAAAAATAAAACGATTATTTCACTGCATATCTTTAATTACATATTTATAAGTTTGTAATGATATTTAAAATGATGCAGCACTGGAGCGAACTACGAAGCAGTGCCCATACTTGGGCCGATACAACGTAGTTTTTGTCAACGTGCCACCTGGTAAGGAATACTCTGAAAATGCCCTACTTCGAAATGACCAACGCTCCCATATCTCCTACGGAGAAAATGTTGCCGAGGTCCGATCGTCTCGAATGACAACAGCAACGTCGCCGAGCCGTTGTCATCTTGAAAATATCGAAGCTCTGGAAATAGGCTGTACCAATCCAGACCTCATGGAATTCGCAACTTCGTGTAACGATAAAGCACAATATAGTAAGTACATCTTTCTTTTGACATTAATTCGACAATTAATTATAACCATTCAAATATGTACAATATGGATAAAGCAATTACAATCATTTCCATTGCTATCATCTTCATTATCTTCATGAATATCACTGTCCAGGTCTTTGTTATCATCATCATATAGACATTTAGCACTTCGCAAGTTTTCGGAAAATAAACTTTTCACATTATTAACTCTACGTATTGTAGAAAATAAATGATCACTTCTCGGTAATAGCTGGACTATCAACCAATATTTCAAGTTTGAAAAGCTCCGCATCATTTACCAGAATTTAAAGTGCAAAACGGAGCCGTTAAAAAGCGAAAAAGAAGGATAGAGCTTGTATTCTTCGACAGCTTCGACAGTTTTGTGTCGAAGCGCCTTTGCTCGACGTCGAACGCCCGCATCACGTGTTTCCCTAACGTCTTATCGGATTACTCTCCGACGTACTGCGCAAAGTTGCCGCTACCGGCAATAGTTAGTTTGCGGCTGACTTCGTGTCTACGCCACCGGTAGACGTAGCTGTCGACCTTTCCGCCCGACTTGCCCATGGACATTGTTGAATCGCTAAAACAGAGCGGTTGCGTTCCAAATTGATTGAATAGGTAGTTACATCTGAAGCTCGTCTTGTTAAAGGCTTATGTATACTTTGAACTTGGTCCTATTCGCCCTTTGATACTTCGACTTTGGGTGAAATACACCTCGAACTATTGCTCGGCTTGCTAATTGGGTCCATATTTAATATGACGTTTGATATCGTGCTGAATCGCACTTATCAATGTGATCGTTTGCTTTACCAATTACGGTATAACCATCTCAATAATGCCTGAAATCGTAATTAGGATTAATGAACAAAAGTTTTGCAAGACATATTAAGGAAAACTAGGGAAAGTTCAATCGGAGACAATAGAGCAAGTATGTAACCACGCCTACCATAACGTGAAGAAATGCTGATTACAGAATCGTATATCAATGATTATTACGATGATGAATTTTTTGTGCCAGATTTGTTGAGTTGACAAACACGATTCAATTGATTTGATATTCAATCGTCGCGTCATTGACGGATCAGTGCGATATCAAATCAATCACTCTACATCCCTGAACCAGGTTGTTCAGAGACAACATAAGTAGGATCTGATATAATCATCGCTGATAGATTTTGTGATTAATTCAATTGATGCCATTGAAATAAAGTGTTGGTCAGTTCAGCTTTATCACAATGATTAATTCATAATCGATCAAATTTTATGAGTCGTAAATCAGTTTGCTTATCTCATTTTAAGCTGTTGTCTTTGGTAACCAATTATCCACTGTCGATTCATCAGAAGACCCAGTTGAATTTTATAGCAATGGTTTTTCGTAATCACACAATGCTATGCCCTGCTGAAGTTATATACAATACATAAATACAAATTTTGCATTAGGAAAGTTTTGACTTTTAATCAAAACTTAAATCTCAAAACATAGGATCACACATACGCCTGGAGTATATTTTCAAGTTCTTAAGGTAACATTCACGCAAAGACAAACACATATCTTCTCATACAGGTTCCCCTATATACTCAATCAGCCAGTATGCAGAGATTAAAATCGTTTTCCACCGGACGTATCCATCAGCATATTATAGCAGGGCTTAAAGATCGCGCGAGTTTGTTTAGGGAGTTTCGATTTTAGGGAAGCATTAGCCCGAAGCGTTAACGCAACAACAGGGCGCGTTCCCGGAATGCTGTAAGAACGCATTGGTTGTTGCGCATAAGCCGTATAAGATGAACGGGTGGATAAGTGCGTGGAGGCGCCGCCGCTGATTTGATTAAAGATTATGCCGGGAAAAGCCGGTTACTCTCGAGACGAGCCGATCTCACTTTCGATCGTCTCGATGTTTGTATTACCGTAACCTGGAAAATTACGTTGTGAACAGTTGCACCTACTACGAGGAAAGCATGATCCCACAATGCACAAGTTGTGCACGAAAGTTACACTCAAATAATACTCTCTATATAAGGTAAACATATACCAGTATTAGCACTAAAACTCTATATAAAGAATTGAAATTTATGAGGTTATTTGTACGATAAAATCAGCTTATGCAGTGTATTAATCTGAAAAGGATAGATTAGATTATTGGTTAGAAATTGCATTATCTAATGATGATGGTGATTATGTCATTATTGCATGTCTGTATGATGATTTTAAATCACATGGAAACTTGTTTACTATCTGAAGATTTTGGGGAACTTGTTATAAGAGATATGTTTGCCATATGGAAATTATCCATGATGTGGGCAACTTCGACCATATTATAATTGAACGTCATAACTATACTGCAAAAGCTATACAGAGAATCTGAACTCTTCCTCCTCATTTAAAATTTTATTTCCTACAGTTTAAAAATTAATCCTAGATCTGGGAGATACATTTTCGAAGAGATCAACCTTGATGAATTATAAGTTCGATCAACTTCTGATTAGATATTATACCGATTTGCATATGAAATAGAATCGGTTGAAATTAATATTATAGCCGTGATGTGTGTCCCTTGTTTCGTGACAATTTTTACAAACGTTTTTTACAAGGACTGATTCGTTGAAGATGAAGATTAAATATACGAATTAGGGGAGGGTTGTCATGGTTGGGCCACATTTTTACTATTATCCGTAACTTCCTTTGTAGGCCTTCCTTTGTTGCATTTTAAAAGATCTTTTAACATGCAATATTTTTTCCAATATGATTAGACCAAAAATTTAGGAGTTATATAAGCATTTAAAAAAAATGATTGTTATGGCAAGACCAAAGATAGATGGCGCCAGTCTCTATCCAACCGTGACGACCCTCCCCTACTATATTTCCAAATATTTTTATAAGTTAAAAATTTGATTATCTCTACATGTGTACCATACCAGTTGAAGAAATCATAAGAATGTCCCCATGTCAGAAGGCGCACAAATATTAGGCTATTCTACCGTTATAGATATATTTGGTCATAAATCTCAAATATATTTTCATGATAAAGAATGTCCATGTGTCCATCTGCACATGTCGAAACGTTCATATTATCAACAATATCAATTATCCACATGACACAAATTTACATACGTCAAAATCTATAGTTTGAAAAGTATTCAACACTCTAAAGTGATAATTTCCACCCACCTCATCTATACTTGGATATTTTTGACCGATTGGATCATGATATCGATCTACGTCATCCATTATCATAATAAATAATACCGATGTATTATCAATAACATATATTATGCTGCTTATTGATATTAAATGTATCCCAGTTGAAAGATCGCGACAAAATACGCAAGACGAGGTGTAATAATTTGAAAAATCCAATCAGTATAAAAATGCATGGAAATAAAAAAAAAAACTGAAATAACTTCATCCGAAACGTTACTGACATTTTGTTTTACACTGGTAAAAAAATTGAACACGTATTTATTTCGAGATCGAAACGTGGGCAGGGTCTCCGCTCGAATGTAGAAAAAGCGAAATTCGCGTCCAATAGCGCCGTAGTTCAAAACGGACCATTGTATTGCAAAATTGATTAACAGTTGATTGACTGGGCCGTCACTTTACAGAGTACTCGTGTCACGGAACCTGGGTGGAGAACGACACAGCTTACCTGGTGGCCAGTACAGAAGCGGGACGCTATTGTCTCGTTTACATGGCGCCCGCGGCGACGGCGCCGAACAGGGAGCTTACTGTCATCGGTTATCTGGCCTCCTGTCCGAGGGCTTCCCATCTTCATAAACACGAGTGGCAGGTCCAACTCACAGCATACGGTGAGTGATAAGCCGAAAGGAATTATTTAGACGCGTACTCGTGTTGTGCTTTTCAACGCGTAATTGTTTTCTATTCTGCACTTTCAGCGGTAATGGAAAAAAAACTCGTTTTTCATTTCTGCAAATTCTATTTTATTTTTTATTTTATTATTTCTTTTTTTTTTCTTCAAATAGCAACGGTTATGCGTCTGTAGTTTTGCCAGATTGCTTGTTGGAATTTAATGCGAATGTAAATGCGATTCCCTGCAATTCCCAGTTGAAGTATAAATTCAGTTTGTAAATTATGTCTGACCTTTAGAAATGAAGATATTTATATGCTGCTAGAATGGACGTGTTAAAAGGGAATTCTACATTGAATGTAATAAAATCTGTAATTCATATTCTTAAAACATCTGTTCAACACTCCTTTTTAATCTGGCGATATTTAGTATTATATATTTTTTTATTTAAAAAAAAATGAGTCTTCCGCGATTTACTTATATTCTTTGACCAGTTTCTGATGTTTCACGACATTCGGAGATTCAGTTGCTTGTAAGATCATAGTTAGCATTTGTTCAAAGGATCATAAGAACAAAGTGACCTAGCAATCGATGTTTCGTAGATATTGCAGTTTTCTTCATCGAGGTCGATAATTGGTCATTTGTTACAATTTATTGTAATATTTCAGCACAATGTGACGACGTGTTATCATCATCATCATGGAGGTCAGCAGGATCGCCATTATCCGTTCACTTTTTAATCATCCTCGTTACCATTGTCAACCGTTGCGTTAGAAGATGATATCACTGAATCGATTCGGCTGACTTCATTGGCCGTTCTAGCAATTGGTACTCAAACATCCATCGATTGGCGAAAGTATGCAGATAATTGCGCGGATTCCAAAGTCTCGTTTTCTCCGCGAAAGAGCTTAGAGTGTACGGTATGAAACTAACTGCATCGTCTCCGATATACGGCGGTACGAAGAGAAAGATTGATAAGGTCATTGCGAATGTGGCAGATTACAGGAGACTCCAGATTTTCGAGACATGTATGAAGTTGTTGCTACGATTTGCATTTTAAAAGAATTCATACGTTTATCCTTTAGCATTTTTAAATTGGACTGTAAATCTTTAAAATGCAGTAAATATCGTTTACGAGTTAACTGGTCAATTCTTCAGAACGGTGCAATATTAACCATACGTTTTTCATCGATGAATTGCATCAACGATGAACTTTGAAGTCGAAAAACTAAAATAAATATTTATACAAATGTCACGTAATATTTATCCTGGCAACTACTTCATAGTAAGCATTGTTAATGATGACTGTCGAACGTAAGCGTTTGCCTCGGGAAAGGACGTAGTAAAATCAACCATTACAGCTGTCAAATATAACTGATGTAAACAATACTTGGCACCATCAACAAAAAAATTGTCAACGAATAATTTCCACGGTTTATACCTATTATTGAGCTATTATTCTATCGCATTCTTACGAATGAAATCTTTGAAAAAACAGCTGTAACGTTTGATATTATTAGAAAGAATAAATGAATATTCACTATGAACAAATATTTATTCTTGTTTTACGTTCTCGCGATCTCGATGCAAACGATGTATAAAAAAAAAGTAGAGGTGCTGGGGCCAATATTATGCGAATTCAGCGTTGCGATTCGTAGATAAGTGGACAATGAAAAGAAAGAAGGCAGCTACAGAAATCATCGGTTTTACCGTAAAATGTTACAATTTATTGTAAAATCTAAAACGTCGGCGTTACTGTCACATTCGCAATTGCAGAGAAACCTTAGAAAAATCAGTCATTTATTTTATGAAAAAAAAATTTTTTTCATCAAATAATTAGATCGAAATAATTTAATTAGACAAATACGTTTTAACAAATTAAAACCGATTAATTCTTTTATTTCATTTTAACGAATAACATTCGACGTATTCATTTCAACGAATTAGGTTTATTGGTTTTGTCAGATTAATCGAATTTGATTTCTAAATTTCCAATCGTTTGTCAAATTGAACATGCAAAATTTCTTACGCCGAATTTAATTCTGTAAAATGCATTACTCAAATTCAACTGTTCAAATACCATTCATTAAATTGCACGTGTCAAATTTGACTTTATATATAAATATTTTTAGAAACTTTGAATCTTTTCTAAATATTTATTTAAAAACGTCTAATGTTTGTCTGCACTTACTCTCGGGATAAGAAGAGAAGATGTCGAAAGGGAAAGAATCATGTTAAGAAAAGCATTGACATAATTGTATAATAAAAATTAGATATCATCTCCGTATGATAAGTTATCGGCGAAAATTTAGATCGAATATACAGACCTCGATTGTCTTAGTTGTGATTGTACAGAAGATCAAGAGACATTTGATTCGTAAAGGTAAAAACATACAATTATTGAACCAGAGAGTAAAATATTATCAAATATGACGAATATTTTCATTCAATCGAGTACATTGATTGCTTTTTTTAATTTATTACGTGCATATTTTCAGTAAAAAAAAAAAAACAATTAATTACTCATTTTCTCGGTTACTGAATAAAGGAAAAGTATGGATGTGAATTAACACTATTTTCTTCATATAAAATAAAAAACAAACACGTTCACAAATTAA
The DNA here is from genome assembly GCA_030522945.1 of Trichopria nigra. Taxonomy (NCBI): domain Eukaryota; kingdom Metazoa; phylum Arthropoda; class Insecta; order Hymenoptera; family Diapriidae; genus Trichopria; species Trichopria nigra. The sequence goes on along the minus strand of JAPYZR010001167.1, from coordinate 11,809 downwards.
CTGAGAAGGTAAAATAAAAAAAAAATAAATAAAATAAATATAAACATTTTTTACCATGAACGGAAATATTAGTATGGCTGAGTGCTATCTCAAATATGCATTATGGTGAAACTTCGAAGTAAAAGCTATAATTAAAACAAATACAATTTTATGTTGGTAAACAAAAAATTTTTTTTGTATTTAATGGTTGACATATTTTTAATTTTTATTTACAATATTTTACGTCTTCATACAAATATGGTCCATTTCTTGAAATGCACTTTTCAAAGAAGTTGATTCATATTTGACAACATATCGAAATATACATAGTTCTGTAAAAATACCAAAAATCGAAGTAGACAAACTGATGGAAAAAAGTAAACTACTTATTAAAATGATGGACACTTAGGCCATCGTTTATTTGCACTAGCGGAAAACTCGTCCCGCACGCGCACTAGCGAGAACTCAATAAAGCGTACATATTTTTGACTCGAAGTATTTTAATTACAAAAGCCGGTCTTTTTAAAGCGAATAGGCAGACGCGTTAAAAGACTAGTCGAGTACGATATTCGATGTTGGCTATTAAACATAAAAAAAAATAGATAATGAAGTTTTAAGAGCTGCTGCGAAAACTTGGCATACTCTGCTTTTGTCAAAACAATATTTCTCATTCATATGCAGAAAAAGAGTCATATTATTATATTTCACGTATTAATTGATAAAAAGAAATCATTGTAATTGATTGTGAAATAAAAAAATCATTACGATTTTAAATATTTATTAAATATTTTATCAATATGTGAATGTTGGCTGTATATGAGTATTTCGTTCAATTTTTGTTTTGTTACGTACGATTTACAAAATTTGACTCTTCGTATCACGAATATAATTCGACATATATACATATTTTACACGTCTGATTACATTACGAATTTCGAAGAATTTTATTCTTTCATTCTATTGTTTGAATTGACGAATAAAATTGTTAAAATTGTATTCGATTCCAACATCAATCAATTCTTTTGAATAAAAGTCAACGTAGAATTCAATTCGTAAAATTAAACCAAATGAAATTTATTTATTCGACACTTCATATATAAAATTCCATTCAGATAAATAAGATTTCAATCAAATTTATCCATCTTAATTCCTCAAATTTAATGATACGAATACGTCTAAAAAAACTTCTTAACCGTTGTTATTACCAAAAGTTGTGATCGTTTTATAAAATTTTGTTATTAATTAAATTATACTTCAATTTCAAGTATTAGCATTTGTACTGACGTTTGTACAGGTTATTCTTAAACAAAAAAAAAGCTCAAGTTCATAATTTCCTGTACCTGGAGTGCCAATAAGTATTCGCTGCGGCTTTACAATTGTAAATAGTAGGTTATGCGGTCGTAAATATAGGTAGGGTGAAAAAAAAACGACAAATGTGATGGTTCGTCGCATGATAAATTAAACCTCCTGTAAAAATATTACATTGATACGGATGCGATAACGATATTGTAGATTCCAGGGAAGGCAATGGGGTAACTGCGTGATTATGATTAAAAAGAAGCAAAAAAATATTAACAACACTGTACATCTAGAAATAAGCGCCGACTTATGGCATTTGCCATTGAATCAATCATAAACTACTTCTTCGTATTTAACGCCTTGTCGAAGATGAATAAACGCTTCGATTCCATAGGGACACGAAAGAAAAACTGTATGTTTATAATGTAAGGCTCGCATACTTGTAAAGATTAAAGTCAATTCCGTTTCGATTGTTGTTGCGTTTTGAATATAGGTCTCTACGGATAGTCATTAGTTAAGCGATCGTCGTATGTATAATCACGAATATTTTCCTGTAAGATATGTAATTACGTAAGCGACAAATGTTGTATAAAATCACTCCGAATGGATTTGAACGTTATATGATTGTTGAGGTGTCTCGAGCGCGCACGTGCGAATTTTTCTAGTCTCGTTTTATATTGTCTTTCATTGTTAAATAATTGTTTTATCATTTATTTTTATCCGCAAAACATTTATAGATACATTTTTAGAAAAATTATTATAATCTTTTTTCTGAATTTTTGTCACGAATTTCTCGCCGTTTTCTTCGATTATTGTATTGAAATTTGTAAAGAAAATTATTAATTTAACGTTTCATCGCTGATTCGTCTTAAACTGGATCTTACCGAGATCTGATCACGTCTCTGATCAAATTTTGGGTTTTTTGTCACCGATTTAAATTACAGGTGCGATTTTCTTCTGGATGAATCTAATAGACGTTAAAATATTCTAATACCGGATGAAGAATGTTCGCTTATTTAAAATCGTTGCGAAAAAATAAACAGAATTCGAAATGATAATGTTATAAAAATAACGCCACACAACGAGTATTACCGTCTCTAGTCTTAGCAAACGTACATTTCGAAATTGTATAGGAGATAATCGAGTCTCACTCGTATATACCCGCAATAAATAAGTGCAGGAAGAATATAATAGTCTGTAAGATAATCTCGTAAAAGACGAGAACACCCGACGACACTTACATTTTTACAGAACTTAAAATATAGCAGTTTTACGTTGACGACGAAATGTAAAATATTCCTTGCATAGATACGAAAAAAAAAATCCAATATAAATAAAGCACGAAAAACTTAAGTAGCGAGCGATGGGGTCGAAAAGGTACTATTAAACTCTAAATAAAATAAAATAAGAAACGAAGCTCACGCTTGGAATCTACATAAATCTATACATACTAAGTGTTTTAATATCGGACTGAAATATTATGCTGATATCTATGAATATAAATGGTTTTTCATTATTATATTATAGATGTTACTTAATAATATATTTACAAATAATTAACCAGTTTGACGTTTTATTCGTTCTCTTCACCTTCCATCCTATTGGGAATATTTTTGTATACGTTAAATTATTTAAAAGGGGGGTTTCGTAAATATTTTATTGTTTATTTCGTCGATGTACTTTTTATAAAACGAGGAAAACAGTTTTATGCAATTATAAGCATTTCAGTTTTCTGTTTACTACTGGTAATAATTTTCTACATTCAATATGACACTTGCAAAATAAATTTTCATATATACGACATATGAATATAAAACATACAATATATAAATATACTCAAATATTCTCTTTACATTTACAGTAATGACAGTAGTAAGATATTAAACATATGAACTAAAATCGAAAAATGAAATCGAAGAGTCATGACGTAAATTTTTAAAATGCATCGTTTTGAATTTTGAAAGTTTAACATAAAATAGTGTCAAAAATAAACCTTTTATACATCTATTACCGATTTTATTGAATTTCTAAAATTCTATACATATTTTATTTGTAATCAACAGACGTAGAATTCTTGAAAATCTCTAAGGAAGTAAAAATAGGGTCAGGTGTTTTGTAATGTTTAATAATAAAGAACGTATATCTATAACTTTCTGCAAAAGAATCAAGGCACGTTTCTTAGTTTTTATTCATACATTTAATTCTTAATATTCTGTACATTAATTTACATATCCATACACATTCTTTTAAATTCATATCAACAGCGGTTTTACACGATCTGTAAAATAAAAATAAATAAAAAAAAATAAAAATCTTAAACCTACTTTTACAGTAATTTTTCTTGAAAGGTTAAATATGCTAATACATTTTCATTTCTAGAAAAGTTATAAAAAAACATCTCATGTATTAAAACAATTAATAAAACATTCTTCAATGTGCCTCTAAAAACAATTTCAAATTTCAATAATATCCAACGTAAAATGTATCAATTTATTCGTAAACCCCCAACCATAATTGTACCGCAGTCTTTCTTTTTTTTTTGATTATAAGAAAAACTGAAGACAACAGGAAGGGAAAGGCGAATAACAATATCTTGTCTTATCCCCAGAACAATAGACTTTTTTATAGGCCTATATGTAATTAATCGTTACAAACTAAATTTGGACAATTTTTTTTTCAGGGAAGTTTTGAAAAAATATCATTCTTGTGAAAATAAAGCATAATTGGTTCCAGGATTATTAATCATTTTTAACTATTTGAATTAGAAAAATTTCAAAAGTGAATAACAGATATTAAATAAATCAAATTTGCAAATGAAAATTCTTTGAAAAGCTAATATTCGTTTAGCACATCCTCCACAAATTATGTATTACAAAATTCCGCTGGAGAGCACATGTATAAGTACAAATTGTAATCGCAAACAAAATTAATAATAAGTACACATTATACCCTCACGATAATGAAATTATCACGTCCAATTAGGATAAATATGTTCTTAAATAACACCTTTAATTTAATTACATTTTTATTTCACTTACGTTAACGTTTTCCGACAGTGAGAAGCTCTTTAAAAAAAGCCATCATGACCAGCAGACTTATTCTTTGCGTCTTAAAATAATTTGTTTGTACTTTATCTTACCCGTTTCAAGATAATGGTTTTAAAAAAAAGCACAGAACTCACTTCAATATAAATTAAGTGCATGTCTGGACAATTGAAAGAAAAATGATTATGATACGCGTATATAAAACTGATGAAATATTTTCATGTACTCAAATGGTGTTATTGATTGAATAATTCGTTTTTTAAAACTTCGTTTTTTTTGCCATGTTTGAACATTTAGTCTAATATAATGAAATACATTTAACCAGAACATGGAATTATATTTAAAAAATTGTTTTATATTTTTTTTTTTGACGTACCGCTACATCTATCGATATACTAGACATTAATTAATAAAATACGCTTGTAAAGCGATAAACCCCCATTGATTTTAAGAAATTCTATTGAATATATCAATTTGAATATAAATCTAAATTAGTATTGAGGTACAGTTGGTTTTTATATATATTAAGAACTGATTAAAGATCTAGATTAGAATAATATTTTCATCTAAATAACATTGTCTAAAGTTTTTCTAAATTTTTCAGGGCAAAAGATTTCCCTTGGTTTTCCGTACATTAGGGTCAATATTACTTTCAAAATACCCGTATTTATAATAAGGTGTTCAAGTACTCAAGTATTCCATGCAAAACTTTTGAGCAAAAAGTCCTACGTCAAGTTTTGATTTAACGTTTGAACGGTGAGAAATTAAAGTTGTGCAATCGGAGAGCTTGATAATTGTTTCCAAAGTCACTTCCACACTTTAATAACACCAACCATTAATCTTAATTGCGCTTTAAAAGTGATAAATTTTAACATTTAGCCTAGCTCTTAAAGAATACTCACGTCTTTCTAAAAACTTTAACTAGACAATTACATTTCTTAGTTTAAAATGTTAAAATCTAAATTTCCATCAACCTTTTGTACTAATTACAGATTCCATCACTAGTTATTTTTAAGTAAACTAAATTTAGAATTTCTTCGAGGTATCAATTACATGTCACCTGTTTTTCTTGACAATTATAATATGTTCACTAATCGCGATCCTAGGCTTGTTTCTCTACTTTTCTCTACTTTGTGAACTTCTCAAAGAGCTATTCGAAAATGGATTCCGATTTAAAATGACGACAGGCGTCGGAGGCGCAGGTAAGAAGGATGAACTACGATGGCAGGACATCACCAATTCTCTCGTGTTTTTCTCGGGTTTCATTACAACGATGTAAACTTTCGGGAAAAAGAGACAGCCAAGTTGAACTAGAGCACTGAACGAAAGGGACAGCGACACTATTACAACTCTCGTGGCATTACTTGCAGATGCTAAGTAAAGAGGCACGAATGCCACCCAGAGAACAATCGTCGTATAATTTGTGAAAGCAATGTACCGGGTTTCGTTGAATCCCTCCGGACACTTTCTTGTTTTCACTGCATAAATCGTACAAATTACTGAAACAAAGAGTCAACGTTCATCTTAATAAACAATTAGAGAAAGCAAAGGTTTCATAAAAATTGACACACTTACTGATTAAGAAAAATGGATAAATCAGACCAAGTAGAAGGGACTCTTGTGAGAAGCTTCGACAAAGTCTAAAGCGGGTTTCCCGTGAAGGATAAGCGTAAACTGCGCGTGCGGGCACTTTTAATAACCAAATACTGTTGATGATAACCTCAATAAAAGTCAAAATCCCAGTTATCACCATTTGAGATTGTGGACTTGTATATCTATAAAGGATAAGACGAGATTAACCAGCTTCTCCCCAAAGATGTAGAATTTTACATTTTTAAATGTCATTGTTAATGTAGGTTGATTGACATGACTTGATTCTAAACAAACTAGAAGCCAATACCTGGGTTTGTGCGGACTCTGATTTGTGTTATTGAAAATCCTGTGTATCCGATTGGTCTTCGTAACGAGAGCAGCGTAACATAGCGTGAAACAAAGTCCAATTCCAAATCTGATGATGGCACATATCACCTTGGTTGGTTTTGCAATTAATGCGAAAGTCATTAAAAAGGACGCAAATGTGCCAAACAGCATCAATCGAGAAAGTTCTCTTCCAGCCGCTTTTATAACCGGAGTTTCGCCGTATAACCAGAAAATAACGAGAAAGAAAATTGTGAGTAGTATACCTGTAACATTTAAACATATAAATTTACTAGATATATCGTCGAAAGTAATTTATTTCGATTGAAAACAAATAAATAAATCATATATATGTATATAAACTGAACGTACCCAAAGTGGCTACGGCCATCGCAACAACAGTCCATGGGCTCGAATAATCCATGAATTCCTCGGGAAGTGGTTCGCACTTCGATTTGTCCTTGCTTGGTATTTTATCCCAAAAGCAATCTGAACATCTGTGAGTGTCTGATTTGTATTGGTATTGACCGCAATCTCGACAATGCCAGCAACACGGATCTTGCTTCTCTCGAACCTTCACCTGATCCGGCCTGCATGGATTGGCACAAGTGGAATTTGGGAAATGCATCCGTCCGCTTTCATTTGGATTTCGATATTTTATTGCTGTTTGGTCGACATGCAGAATGGGTGTCCCATTTTCGCTTTCTTATCAGATAAAAATTAATTATTTCATTTACTATACCTTTTTGGTGTTATTCTTATGACTTTTGATTTTGATTTATATTTTAAAGTTATAGACAAAGGATTCCTGATACAATTTCAGGATTTCAAAGAGATTTTTCATTTATACGTAGTTTGCAAAAGAAGCGTGTATATTAACATTTTAAACGTAGAACCATGCAAGCATATTAAATTTTTATTGATCGATAAATGAATGCCACTGAAGATAAAATGCAATACGAGTACCATTGAAGTACTGCACAGATATGCAATATAATCAGCCAGAAAATGTTAGAGCTATACTACAAAGTCAAGAAAAGTTCTAGAAGCACACACGAGCTTCATTATTTACTCTTGAAAAAACCCTTAATCGATTTCCGAATACTTTACGCCAGTTTTGTAATAGACATATGAATTTTGATTAATGTATAATGTGCTTATCTACTAAAGTCGTCGTTGCATTCATGAAAATGTATACTTACGAGTGTAATTCCCAACAACGCGCCATCGATAAATTCCATCACGACCTTTTTGATAATTTAAAATCGAATATCTCGGAGGACCATCGATACCATTTATAAATCGGAATATATTCCCAGCTTCATCTGAATACATATATAAAAATTATTATTACGCATTTATTAACGCTAAACTTTCCAATGATCTAATTTAGTATACAATTTAGGGGAGGTACAAGTCTTCGCTCGATGACTTCTATCCTGTTCACTATATATCTCTGTTTTGTACACTAATAATGGTCGGTTAATGTTCGAATGACTTTTGGATTGGGCTTTTTCTTGCTAAAATATTTGTCACTTAATAAAAATTTATTATTAATCTAATCAACTGCCACCCGTAAGTGCACTATATCATTTTTTTTTTTTTAATTGAAAATGAACGCATCAGGTTAAATCGAAGTATTCAAATTTGATCGCCCAAAAAATATGATATAATGAAATCTCTAATAGTTCGGGTTTTGAAAAATATATAATTATTTTTTACGTATATTTGTTACTTTGGTCCTTTTATGGATTGCCAATGAGCATGTGCTCTTCAAGCACCACTGGTTCAAAAACTCACAAAATGACACATTTTCCCAGTATTTTCTCTTATATTCGGCCTAGAGCATTTCACGTTGTGACGTCATGCGGCAAGATGGCGGAATACTGGAGGACAAGCATATACAGTAATTTTTTTAAAATAACTTTGTTACGAGAGGTGTTTCGGAAAATTGACAAAGTATAAAACAGTTTTATTTTTTTGAAAGTTATTTAATGAAATAAAAATTTTCCGTAAATTTTTTTATCTCAATATTATTCTCTTATTTAATAACTTTCGACAAAATAAAACCCTTTTATACTTCCGAAAAACCCCTCGTTGCAAATTTATTTTAAAAATAAACTGTCTTTCCATAAGAATATACTGTATACACTTGTCCTCCGCAGTGTTCCGCCATCTTGCCTCGTGACATCATAACGTGAAATGCTCTATATTGTTTCCGCGAATTTCAACCTATTGTTCAATTGTTTATTACTAAATTTAAAAAGATATTAAATATCTGCCATGATAAATGTTTTTTAGCCCTCATACCTCGCCCAACCATTTTAGGATGGATATTTCCTATAAGAACTTATCAGATCTAAAAACCAACATGTAACTATTGTCGACGTGAATTTTTTGATATCTATTTTCGTTTGTGAGTTCCAGCACGGACAGAAATTCTTTTAGCAATTTTAGGTTTATTTTAATCTGATACGTGACCATTTGATGAATAAAACATATTTTGGTCAACAAACAAAAAAAGTAACTTTCCTTCGTTTCGGATCGAAGCACTGCATAAATCAGTGCAATAAGATCTGCAGTTTAATACAATTAATGAAATTATTATAAAAATAATAGTTTTACACAAAAACTGTGTTTTTATATTTTAATCAATGTATCGTAATTAGAGTGACAAACCTTTAAATGAAACCCGGGATAGGTATTTCGATAACACATCACCGTCGATGTGGCTCATAGCTGGACATAATCCGATGGAATCCTTGCCGCATTTATCGACATACATGTCATGCAGTGCGTATGCGACCGAATAAACCGCATCCCTCACGAAATGCAAAGACTTGTGCTGTTTATAACCCGTTTCTTTTGCAATTTTTCTCCTGGAGTCCCAACACGATATTGGCATATCAAAGGGCTGAAAATTAATGCTGATGATGCTTATTCCGGATTTTTTTTTTCCACGGAAAAACAAACTTATTATTTATTAATGTCACAAAAAGTTTATTACTTATATATTATTTTCCAATTATTGATAATCATTAATCACAATTAGTAGAACTCAAATAAAAAATATAATATAAATGTGACTATAGAACGTAAATAATCATAAAAGTACAAATGTAAATCCTGAAATTACCTTCGATGCATTTTTTCCGCCGACATTTCGCCTCTCATTCTTATACCCACATCTGTGGTATTCCTTCCAAAATTCTGTAAACCATGGATTTACCTCCACGTGGCTGGGGTCCAAATTCGTGAAATACTCGTCGAAGCCGTACATATTTCGAAACAAAGGCTGAACTGCTATGGCGCCTTCCAAAACAGCTAATTCGTGATCCAATCTAAAAGCAGGATTTGGGAAACCACGATGATTAGGCGATGACCATGCATTACTGCCAATCCACACGAAATGGTTGCCAACATTGACTCTCAATGCAGCCTCCAAGACACGAATCGTTGTCACTTTTTCAGCGAATACCACTATAACTGAAACAAATTTTTTTTTTTATTATTATTATATTATAATCTAGGTAAGAATGTAATATTTTGCATGTGTAAATATTGCTGGAGATAATTTGGAGATAACCTATTCCGCAATTGGTTTGAAATTAATCCTGCATGCGAAAACAAACGTTCGCAAGGGACAGATATTGCCATTATTGGCAAAAACTTAAGAGCGATCTTATACATACGCGTATATTCCTCTTTTAATTTTTCCCATACCAATAATTGGTTGGGATTTTCTTTTCTTGCGACGGGAGGTACACCAATGAAACTTTTTACTTCGGCTGGATAACCCTCTGATATCTCGTATAAATTAAGTATTCGTTAATTGCCAATCATCGATAGATCATGGTATAATAAAGTGCGATATAAAGTATTTATATATATTATTACACAAATATATATTATTATTACACAAAACTTATCTGTATCCAAAATTATCAACTTATCGGAAAAATGACAAAGAATAAAAGATATTTAGAATTCATCAGAAAATAAGCCAGAATTTTTTCAGAATTTTTCGTACATTATTTTTTTAATTTTTAAAAATTGTAATCGGTTCTTAAAATGTCGTCCGAAATCTAAATAACTTGAAAGCAATAAACTTTTTAAGAAAAATGAGACGAATAAAAAGTTCTTAGAATTCATCAAGGAATACCACTGGAATTTTTTCAGATTTTTTGGTGACATTTTTGAAAAAATTTTTATTACAATTTTTAAAAATTAAAAAAAAATTTACGAAAAATTCTGTTATTCTTTGTCATTTTTCCGATAAGTTGATAATTTTGGAGAAAAAAATTGTTAAAATAGAATTTTCAGTCATATTAAGTCAGCCATCTTGAATTATTTGTCCGGTCACTCTGCATTGGAAAGTAGATCTAAATGGCTTAATTTTAAGCCCTAGTACGGTCCTGTAGGTCAAAAGCAATTTGGCAGAGATAGGGTCTACCGTTCAGAAAGAATGCCCCATATATATACGGTTCATGTATATTTAGTCCGTAAATATGGCTTTCTTGTTTAGGGTTTCACGTCTCATTTATCATGTTTTTACGTATCATTTTTTGCGTATCGCGAT
>JAPYZR010001166.1:0-29726 GCA_030522945.1 Trichopria nigra | reverse complement strand
TTAATGACTTATAAGAAATAGAAAGTTCGAAAATGTCACTTTTCATTTTGTAAATTGTCAAGTTACAATTAATATTAATAATAACGAGTAAATTGTAAAAATTTTTTCATTTTTAATTTTTCCTTTCGTCTGTGGCCCCCCCCCCCCCCCCCCACCCCCCGGCCATCCACCTCATTCGGTTCCACCGCCCTCACTCACGCCTATATTATTAGACTGAAGTCAAACGATTGTAGGAGGTAACTTAAAAGTATTTATTATTTTAATGTGTAATATTTTTCTAAATTGCTGGATTTTCCGTCTGAAAATCTTTTTATGTTGCATCTTAATTCAGCAGTTTCCGAAGTTGAAACTATATTGCTTCACATTTTCTACTTCATGGAATAATTATTCTTATTGGAGAATGGGGCGCCGATGCGGCCGTTTCCATGAGTCACGACGCATTTAGCGCGTATTCGCAGCTTCGACGACCAATCACTGACGTTCCCAGTTTAACGGTAAAATATATCAAAGTTTTATATGCTAATTACAAAGAAATATGTAGCTATTGTTATTTTTATATGATTATTTTTATTGTTGATGCATGCAACCTATAATGCGTGCAATAATAACATATTTCAGGCCCAAGAATTGCAAATTTTGTTTCAAACATACCATGAAAAATAGTATCTATATCTAAAATCATACAAAATCTATTCCCAAAAAGTTGCAAAATATAGCAAATCCCGGATTTTTACTAATAATTTTCAAAGACGACCATTGACAATACATACTCAGATAACAAAAGATAATGCATAAGCATCGCTGGCGACAAAATTTCTCCGCAATTTTGCTGCCATCTTTTTCTGCAATATCACTATGATAATTATTGGAACAATTTGAAGAAAAATTGAAGACATATTTGAAGAGGAAATTGTAACAAAAAATTTATCTGCTATTTTCTCACAAACTTTTCTTTAATTTTTCTTCCGCGTCTCCCCAATTTTGCTGCAAAAGCGATTTGCAGAGAAATTGCAGAGAGATTGCAGAGAAATGAAAAAGAGAATGTGCTGAAATTGAAGAGTCGTCGTATTATATCTCAACGTCGAAGTTATATTTTACTAATTTCAGTATTACATACTCGAAGAGTTCAAAAACGCATGAAGCGCATGAAGCTTATATAGCAACGAATATAGACGAACATAGAACTCCTGAGTATATAGAGGGAAGATGGGACTGGAAAACAGTATAGTAGGACAACGAATATACACTTTACATAAGAGTCTCTTTCTCACTCTCATACACATATGTATCTTCCTGGAGAACAAAAATTCTTCCCATGCAGTCCTTCTACATGCGTCTATGTTCAATGCTTATAGCTAAATAGCGAACTAAGCGTGAGAAAATAATGCAAATATTTTATTATCACTGATATAAATATATTATTGCCTACACATTTTTTACACGCATTACAATCTACAAATATATGTTTTGTAAATATATAATATGTATATAAAACGCATATATATTAGTCGGTATATTTAAATCTCCCGCTGAGATCGTTCGGAGGTTTGTATCTCGCGTTGAAATGAAAATGTGTCACATGCTCTATGCCGTGTTTCGCTGTTTATTTTTTTTTAAATGCGCATACATATGGAAAATAAAAAAATGATCAGGAGCTAAAGTGTAATGGATTCGCTGGAAAAGAACCTTAAAAAAAACGAACAAGCTTGCGAACAGAGAACAAACCTATGTAATAAATGAAAAAACCTGATCCCAAAACCAAATTCCTCCCATCTGTCGTCTTCCCATCATTACAATTCGTTCCAGCTCCAGCCTGTCATTCTCTGTCTCTGTTTATCTACAAGGGATTGCTTGCATTTCTCTTTGTTCTTTGCTCCCTCTCCTGCATTTTCGCAGCTGCGTTCGCGGCTGTTTTCCTCGTTCCGCGCTGGATAAAATGGCGGCCACAGTGACGGTCTGACGTGTTTGACGGCTCGACGTTTGAAGTAACGAGCAAAAGAATCCGACTTCGGATTTACGTAAACACCTTAGCTAGCATCTTCTCAATGTAGCCTCATTGCCAGGCACCGAGGTCTTCACGATCCAGGGGACCCAACACGTAGGACAATCCGGAGATGGCGGTGAACGCGAACGCTCTGTCGAGCGACATCAGCAGGCGCAATCCTCAAGACGAATACGAGCTCATCCAGCGAATTGGTAGCGGAACCTACGGAGATGTTTATAAGGTGCACTATTCAGTTTCCGAAATTGTCGTTTCTACTGTTACGGTCCCTTTAACTGTGACATTCTGAAAAACAGTAACGATTAAAAAAAAAACTATTTCTTCCCACACTTCTTGTAATTACATTTAAGCGCTGGCAATTATTTGTTTTCTTTCATGTTACCAGGCTAAGAGGCTCTCGATGAGTGATTTGGCAGCTATCAAAGTCATTAAACTAGAACCGGGTAATTATTTACATCCGTTATATTGACAATTTTGTTTATTGCATTGATAATGCAACAGTCGATTCTTTCAGGAGATGATTTCGCTATCATCCAGCAGGAAATTCTCATGATGAAGGATTGTCGGCATCCTAATATCATTGCATATTTTGGTAGTTATCTCAGGCGTGATAAGTTATGGATCTGTATGGAATATTGTGGAGGTGGCTCGCTTCAAGATATTTATCATAGTAAGTGTTATAATAATCTTTTGTTTACAATGTAAAGTCTTTCGCATTCAAAGTGGTTTCACAATCAATGATCTTTGTTAATCTTTACAGTTACGGGTCCATTATCTGAGATTCAAATAGCTTATATGTGTCGAGAGACTTTATTAGGTCTGGCATATCTTCACAGTATGGGAAAAATGCATCGGGATATTAAAGGTGCTAATATTTTATTAACTGAAGCGGGTGATGTCAAACTAGCTGATTTTGGTGTGTCGGCACAAATCACCGCAACTATCAATAAGAGACGGAGTTTTATTGGTACTCCATATTGGATGGCACCTGAGGTAATTCTAATGTATACATTATGTGATATAGGGATGATCTTCCTTATTTTCTGTACCAACGCAAACATTACACCGAATTTCCATTAACAGGTTGCTGCAGTCGAGCGGAAAGGAGGTTACAATCAATTATGCGATATTTGGGCATGTGGTATCACAGCAATTGAATTGGCAGAATTACAACCCCCTATGTTTGATTTACATCCAATGCGAGCTTTATTCCTCATGTCAAAATCTGGTTTTAAGCCACCAACGTTGAAAGATCGCGATAAATGGAGTCAAATCTTTCATAATTTTGTGAAAGTTGCATTAACAAAAAACCCAAAGAAGCGACCCACTGCTGAAAAGCTGTTACAAGTGAGTGTATCAAACATTAAGAAAGAAATGTTTATTTAGCAGACAAGAATAAGTCGAAGACATTTCATTTGACACTGAATTGTTATGTTCAAATAGTATTATTCAAATGAAAATTAATTTCATGATAGAACTGTTTGGAAGAATTAACAATTCTTACGTTAATTCATAATTTATAAATTTTAGCACGCGTTCTTTCAAAGTGAAATGAGTAAACGACTTGCATTGGAATTGCTACAAAAGGTTTCGAATCCGAGTCACATGTTTACCGAACTGGAATGTGATGAAGATGGTGCAGTGCCAAATGTTCCTCAGCGAATCGCATCAAGACACACCGCAAGACCGAAGAGTCCTGCAGAACAATTAGATAGTGATGGTAATTTGTTCTTTTCTATATTAGATATTATACAATACCTTCAAACGTTGTCGCTTATTGGAGATCTGAGCCTAGGTTAAACAGTGGAATAAATGGTGAGAAAGACAGTTGCATAATATGCATTAAGAGATACCCTGCAATCAATGGTTCCTATTATCTCAGAGCTCCTACAAGCATTTATATTTGTTGATGATATACAGTTTTCTATTTTTTATTTTTTATTTTTTCTCTAATTTTGTTTAGACCGATTTAATTTAGATGATGGAACACTACAAAGGGATTCAGTGTCACCCACAGTGGACAGCAGTCCCACATGGGATATTATTGATATCATGAATAACGTTAAGGTATGTACTGCTTAATAATTGAAAAGCATAAATCTTGTATAGAGTTAAGAATGTTGACATTGCTACGGTTGTTATCAGATAAATTGAAGGTTTATTTACTAGCCGCTAGTAGCGATAGTAAAAATAAAAAAAAAGCAATAGTTATGCATTTTTTGTTTTACATAATCATGTGATGACACGATGAGTTATATGCTTTTGTATGTGGTGCTATTGAAATGTGTACTGATTGGCAATTACAAGCCAATATAAAAATAGAATATATTTAACCATTAGGCTTTATTAGAATTGATAACGTTCCACCGTACTTTAATCGTCTCTACTAATTTTCTGATTTTACATAATTTGGAACGTAATGAACTGTCAGTTTTTATGCGTCAATTAATATCCTTGCACCTTTATTGATAAAGTCATCATTGGATGTTTTATGAAAGCACTTCATTGTGCCTATGACGTGAATACAATTATGCAGTTTAATTTTCAATTATTCAAATGCATTATGATCAAAAAGTAAAAAATTAAAACTTCTTGAATGCATCAATATTGAATGATTGATAATATATTAATTTTTCTTTCAGACTGTTCATAACTGTGATGTCCATCCTGACTGTGGTATTGGCTCTGCTTTTGAGGAAACTCAAGAAAAGTAAGTAGTCTACTTTAATTATTCCTCTTTTTTTTTGCCGTTACAAATTTATTAAATTATTATATATGAACAGAACTGACGCTTACATCTACAAATCTGTCATTATTGTTTTTCATGGTCATTTAATATTGTTTGAAAAATATTTCATCCTTCAACTATTTAATTTCTATTTTTCACATCAGAAATTTATCATTTGGAAATGTTTAAACGATTTTTCAGTATGAAGACAAAAAAAAGTTTGAAATAATTATAATGGTTTGAAATTATAAATTATTTCACAAGATGGGATAGAAAGTATGCGAAAGCTATATGTTTTGTGAAAACAAAAATGTATTTATGCTATATTGTTGCAAAAATATTGTTCCGTCATTTTGTAAATAGCTTGTTTATTTTTTAAGCATGAAATATTTCGCATGTCGAATACACAATTTTGCTTTTGTATCTTCGTGATGTAAAAATTTGTCTTTTCAAGTCTGTTTTTTTTTTCTTGTTTATTTTTCATGCAACGCAATGGATCAAATTGAATTAGTGTAAACAATCTTATTTCAAGTAGAATTTAAAAAAATTTGAAAAAGATACAACTTTTGTTGCGACATTTAATTTTTTATATATTTACGAAAGCTTTTTAACTGTTTGTTCGATCTTTGTGTAGCTGTAATTACGAATGAGTTTGTAATTCTCGAACTTTCTCCCAACAGGAGTCTATTGCAGTACATTGATGAGGAGTTGTTGCTAAGGTATTGGCAGGTAACCTTATCCCTTGCACTCGCATTCGCGCCATTTAACTCTGTCCTAACATTTTGCTGCACCGAGCTTTATGAAATATTTTTTCTTTACATTATTATTATTATTTTTAATGATTTTTGTTTGAAAATAAACGCTTATGATGCAATGATAATAATAATACTAAATAAATAAGTAATGAAATTTAATATATTGAAGGAATCGTATTGGTTGTGGATTTAATCTCATCCAACGTATTTATGAACAAAAAGAAAGTAATTTCCATATTGAAATCTCATTAAAAATGTATTGCAGCAAATTGTAATTGTTTTCTATACATATAAATTTTGATTAAGAAACAAATAGATGCAAAATTAGCCAATCAATTAATATTTGAAAATTGATGACAGTCACTTTGAATCATTAAATTTTTATTTAATTTGACAATTGCAATGACAATTGACTTCAACTTTGATTTCGTTTGAATTTTTTTTATTTAAAATATTTCCAGCATATAGTTCAACAATAACGATCGTTTTTGTTCTACTTACCTTCGTTTTTTGCATTTTGCAAACTTTTTAAAGCTCTTGCCCTCTGCGTGCATGTTAAATGTTTTCATGACTGTGGCATGTTTACTCACAGCACAGCTTCGCAATTCACTTTGGCTTTCTGTTACTCAATGTGCTCTTTAATTTAATGTGAACTAAAAGGTGATATAGTCTCAGGGGTGATGTAGAATTGGTCTATACCTTCCATTTGGCAATGACTGCATAATTTATTTCAAGCCAAAAAATTGTTTGAAACTTCAATCCTTTTTAAAATATTGACACTCTTATGTAAATGAAACTTACAAAGGGATATTTATTTTGTTGTTATATATTTTCCACAAAACCACTTCTCAGCGCATGATAAAATTGGCAGAGGAAATTAATTTTAAAAGATCAAAATAAATGTCCCACTTAAGAATTAAATGAAATAAACTTAACAATTTATCCCTATTAGAAAAAAGTCACTAATAAGGACATTTAGTATAATCAGAATTTACTTTTAGTTTACTGAAAGAAATTAATTTACTTTTTACGTCATCAAAAAGTAGCATTATTTCACTGAGATTTTAAACGAATCATAAAGGTAGAACTCTTGTAAGTCTCTTACGTTGTCGTTTAATGATGCAAATGAAATCTTGGATACTGGGATGAATGAATATGCAAAAATTACACATAACCAATGGACAAAGATAATTTTTTAATTATTTTTATATAAAGTCATCACGATGTAGATGAAATTGTGTGAAATTAAAGTATTTGACAGACGAGATATTGCATGCCTATATCTTCTGCTAATACTTCAATGGCAAGAACTAATTACAAAATCATTTTTACACGTACTTAGTATAATTTTATGAATTTTGTCCCAATTTCTTTCATTGACATATTCATCGTTAATTGACATAACATAGATTTAACATGGTGAAAAGTTTTTACATTTACATATTGTCAATATTTCAAGATTCCCTTTTGATATTTTTTGGTGTTAAATTTCACTTAGTTTATGTGTCATAGCATAAAAATATCGTTTCTATAAATAATAATTATTTTAATTTATAAACATTCATG
The DNA here is from genome assembly GCA_030522945.1 of Trichopria nigra. Classification (NCBI taxonomy): domain Eukaryota; kingdom Metazoa; phylum Arthropoda; class Insecta; order Hymenoptera; family Diapriidae; genus Trichopria; species Trichopria nigra. The sequence goes on along the minus strand of JAPYZR010001166.1, from coordinate 22,675 downwards.
TTCATACACATTTAATAATCACAATGTATTCCAGTGCAATAGCAACGAATAATTTCATTATATTAATTTATATAAATATTGATGTTCAGACAATTTCTATCTTAACTTTATCACATTCTTCAAATATCAGTACATTCATTCACTTAACTCGCCTTTTGTAATTATCCTTTAACTTTTTTCATTTGGTTATTATCGAGCTTCGGAACCTCAATGTAAAGATAATCCCATCTACACAGAATATTAAGCGCAATGAAATGTGGCATTAAGATGTTTGAATTAATGCAGCAGTTAGTAAAAAGTATGAAATTGTCTGGCTGATAGGAAAAATTGTCCCTATTAAATAGATATATAAACTAACGGAAAAATTTTCAAAAAAAAAAGTGGTAAATATAATGTTAAGAAATATAAATATATTATAATCTATGAAATGAAAATAAATGAATCATCGTAGAAGATAATGATATAAAAATTGAAATGAAGTACATATAAACTTATGAGGTTTAAAAGGAGTAAAAAGAGCCACTTTCTTGTGTTCAGGGGAAACGCAATCGGAGGGAATTGCGACCAGCTGTATTCGTTACAGTAAGTAAACAAGCGACAGCTTAATACTTCATAGTACGAAGCTCGAACATTTAAATGTACGACGTAATACATATGTTTTTTTAATTAGTGTATTTATTTTTATTTTATTCTTTTTTGTCGTATTAACACAAATTTGTTACTAATCCAGCCGATATCAGAATACACGTTAAACAATGAGATAACCGTGGAATATGATTTCAGGGCGACTTTACCACTCGACGAATCACCTAGTGTCGGCGATGTGTACCGGAGGTTCTACAATAGTATGTCAGGTATAAACATGAGATTTCATTTAAAAGAGCGTCAAAATGGTTTTACAGTAGTGCTTGTAGATCGCTAGTTGCATAAATTAGAGGGATGTAAATTCAGAAAACTTAAATGTTTAATGAACTTTCATTGTGATCTGATTTCATTAGTAGTTACGCCAATAACAGTGTTACGTTAGTTGTAGATTTTGTTTATTGAAATAATTTACATTGGTATTCAATTATAAATAATAGACTAATTCAGTAATTTCCAAAGTTGTATGTTGAAAATTAGTTTGAGTGGGAACAAAATATGAAAACCGCTGTAACTTTAGTGGACTCTATGGAAGTGTGATTAGAGGTTATTGGAAAATATTGTTTTGTTTGGTAGTTAGTGAGATAAAAAAGAGTAGATTGACTCTCTCAGGGTCGCAAGCGAGTCCCCGGAGGCACAGCTCCTTGGACGAGCTGCTCGGCTTGGCGAGCAGTGGCTGTGGCGACATTGGGCAGCGTCAGCGCTCGCTTCCCGACAGCGGTGGACGGCGTGACGAGGTCCCACAGTCGAATGGTACTAGAACAGCACGCATGACCATCATATACAAGCAACATTTTTCTTTATTACAATTTTTCTTAGTTAATTCTTTCGCATTTTGCTTTACTTTCATTTATATTATTTGTAAAGTTGCGAAACGTATATTTCTAAACATTTATTTATATCATATGCAATTATTATTATGCTAAAAACATACGAGTGTTTTTGATTGTGAAAGAATTAATTATCAAGCGATGACTTATTCATAAAAAGTTACACTAATCAAGTCATCGACCCTTTCAACGGTCTTTTGGCGAGTTATTAATATTTTACGCATTTGGAATCTATATTAAAGACTAGGTAAATGTTTACAGAGCATTTTTAAGTAATACCTTATAATCCAATAGGTAACTTTAATATTTATAAATGATTAAAAACACGGTTTTCAAGATTTTAAATACACCGATACAGGGATTTCTTTACAAAAATAGATTATCTACATTTAAAGAGTATGTTATTCCATTGATTTTGAAAAGTTTATTTTATTTATTATTCGATCTCGTCACGACCATATTATCTTCTAAAATGATTAAAAGTATTAAGTAAGCAAGAAAATTTATTACTTTGAAGAAGAATATGTTGAAAGGTTCGATCAGAAAGAGAAAAAGATAAGAAAGAAGAAAAGTTTTGGATACTATTTCTATTAACAAGAAAAAATCAAATTTAAGACATATGTTTCGATTCGGGTCACTTAACTTTTTAAATTCTACCGGTGAACAAACTTACTCATATACTAAGAAAGATATTTTAACGATGCAGTAAACTTGATGGAGTCTGTAGTATATATAAATCAAATGAAGGCAAGTCTATTGCGGATAACCTTCTGGAGTACAAATCAACATATACATGTAGATCAGAAAATTTAATCGATATGTTTTTGATGTTTTATATAGCATGATAAATACATGGAAGGATACAAGTTCATGAAAATCAATTGAACATTTCCTGAAATATAATTGCAAAATATATCGTTTAATAAATAATTGTAAATGCAATCAATCAAATCATTTTTAATAACAGTGTTCGTTAAGATTTCTAATTCAATTTCCAATTCAAAACTGAATTTACTTAATTGTTATAAAATAATTTTAGGAAACGTTTTGTGACGGTATCTTATTTATGGTTCATTCATTTTTGTATGCGCTTTATTGTTCCATGTGAATCTGTTTTTAACTAGCATGGACGAGCATGGTCGATAAATAACTATGAATTCGCGGTATAAATATTAATTTAGTGATGACAAGGTGACGCATAAAAGATAGCTGGCATTACTTGTTTGTATTTATTCATTAATTACAAGTGAAGAATTTAACCGATTATTTATTTTCAGGCGATAATGAAATTTCCGATAATGGTGAAGGGGTCGGTCCAGATTTACTGTCGGATACACCACCTGTTCCACCAAGGCGGAGGGATAGAAAAAGACACACCCCACCTAGGCCGATAAGTAATGGTTTGCCACCAACGCCGAAGGTCCATATGGGAGCATGTTTTTCGAAGGTTTGTATACTATCTGAGGATCATTAGCAGTAATTTTCAATTGAAAAGAGCCTTTACCATAATATTGTTACCATTAACGTTAGGAAAATATTTAAATGAGCCATTATTAATTAGGTTTTCAATGGCTGCCCCTTACGAATACATTGCACAGCAAGTTGGATACACCCCGACACAAGGGATCAACATCTACTGATTGCAGCAGAAGAGGGAATATATAATCTCAATCTTAATGAGATTCATGAAACTGCAATCGATCAGCTGTACCCGAGACGGACAATTTGGATGTATGTCATTAAAGATGTTCTCATGTCTCTGTCGGGTATGTAATTAAAGTTGTGTAAACGTGCAAACTTTCACGACGGAAAAGTGCTGGAATAGATCGAATACTAAAAAATGTAATTAATCGAAAAATTCAATCAAGTTTTAATAAGACTTTCAATAATATTCCAACGCAATTCTGTCATTTTCATGAATTTATGCACACAAACCTATTATGTATTTTCAAATGTGAATGGCATATATTTATTGTTGCTATCATATTCGTATTTTAAGGTAAAACCCCCCAGTTGTATAGGCACGATCTTCTGGCTATGCAGAGTAAACAAACGCACAGGTTTTCGCTCCATATGAACAAAATTCCAGAAAAGTTAGTGCCTAGGAAATTCGCTCTAACGACAAAAGTACCAGACACCAAAGGTTGTACTAAATGTTGCGTTGGCCGAAATCCATATAATGGGTGAGTAAATATAAAAAAAGAAAACTTAGGATTAAATAAGTTTTTGCATTGGCTATTATTTATTCAAAGAGTTAAAATCTATTGATTTACTAACCTTACTTAATTTAACCTCTATATAATTTTTAAAACAAACTTCGTATTGCAGATATAAATATCTTTGTGGTGCAATGCCGTCAGGAATATTTTTGATGCAATGGTACGACCCATTGAATAAATTTATGCTTCTAAAACATTTCGAATGTACATTACCATCACCCTTGAACGTCTTCGAGATGGTGATTACGCCGGAAATGGAGTATCCAATGGTTTGTGTGTCTGTAAAACAAGCTTATCATCAAAGTAAATTGAAACTCGATTTAATCAATATGAATTCCGGAGCAAGCTGGTTCCACAGTGATGAATTAGAAGAGATGGATGGTTCCGGTAAGTTGACACATTATGATACGCAATAATTTTATTGAAGCCAAATAGTTTCAGTTGACATTATTTTCTAATGGTTATAATTTTTTCCTATTTCAGCAACAGTCATTCCACGAAGAGAAAATTTACAAGTAATTAACGTAACTCAACTCGAGAAGGATGCAATTCTTGTTTGTTACGATAGTAAGTTTTTTTAAAATTGTTATTATTGAAATTGAGGACAATCAAGTACTTAAATTTAGTTTCTTGTCAAAAAATTATTCAGTGGTCAAAGTTTTAATTCAAAAGTCATTCACGATGGATACTTTAACAAAATTTATAGAAAGTGTTTGAATTCTTAATCGTCAACGTAACTGAATCCACTTTTCACGTGCAGAGATATTATATATTCATCCGAGGTCTGAAAAGGATATCCATGACTTTTTTAAATTACCTGATTCTCTTACAAACATAATATCTTAATATTACGTTAATTTTGTGGCTGTGACAATAACCAAACTAATATGATTTAATTTTTGTCTTCTTAGATGTAGTGAAAGTTATAACATTGCAAGGGAAACCTCGAAGTAACAAGAAAACCTTGCCCGAGTTGCAATTTAATTTCCAAATTGAATCGATTAGTACGTATCGAAGTAAACATTAATAATAATAAGTAATAAATATTAGAAAATCACGTTAATTGCAATTATGAATTTTTCAGTTTGCCTGCCAGATAGCATTCTTGCTTTTCATATGCATGGTATGCAAGGTCGTAGCTTCAAGAATGGTGAAGTCACGCAGGAGATAAGCGACCCAAGTAGAACGTACCGACTCCTTGGTTCTGATAAGTGAGTGGAATTAATAAAATTAATGGAATCATTAAATGCACCGTCACGTCTATACAAATGATATGTTTTATAATTTTTGCAGAGTGGTCATGCTAGAGAGTCATTTAGTCCACACTGGCACAGCGTCTGAATCAGAAGGCGCCGATCTCTACATTCTTGCCGGTCATGAAGCAAGTTATTGAGGTGGATAAAAATGGTAGATTTCGCCAAAGTCAAAAAAGTGCAGGTACACGAAGCTTTATTTTTCTGCGGAGTCCGTGAATCGCAGTAGACTGCAACGAGTAGACTGTTTTAAACGCTGTTCAGCAGCGTCGTAAGTATTAATTGATTTCGTTAAGCACGGAATCGTAGTGAAATACTCAACGAGCCGTCGCTTGGAAGCATTTCAAGTTTTTGCATTCCTCGAATGGTTTTTCTCATCTTAAAGCTCTAATAGTATAATGCAACCAGTCGAATAAAATCTGCGAAAAGAAAAAGAATTCCATTAAAAAAAAAAAAAAAAAGTTGTAAAAGATGATTTTTCATCACAACAAAAATCAACTTAGTTAGTGTAGGTCTCACTCACAAGATCAACTGCGAGAGCAAGGCTTCGACCTCGCATCGCAAAGCGCCGACATATCGATAAGAAATTAAAAATTTCTCAAGCTCATATACACAGATTTCGCAGCGAATGCAAACAAGTCGGACAATAAATAAAGAAAGCAGTAATCCAGATCCATAGTTTTTCAGAAACAAATTTGTTGAAGGTTCAGCAGGTGACTTCAGCGTGAAAAATGATAGAAGCGCGTATGCACGTCAATAAAGTTTAGAGGAACTGCGAAATATGACAGGGCCGCTGCGATTTCTAAGTCTAAGGTTAGAACGACCGAAGTGTTAAATCAGTATCGTGTATCGAGAAATCATATAAGAGTCAAGTAGAGTTTAAAAGTTAATGCTGAAAATCGTAAAGGTAGCATCCTGTAGGATATTAGAACAACTAGCGATGAAAAGTACCTGTCAGCATCGACCAGAAAACGAGTAACAACCGAAACATTTGTAAATCTGCTTTGTCTCTACGCAGTCATACCAAAAATTATTTTATTAACTGGGTGAACGTCGAGTACACGAAGGACTCGGAAGAACGATAAAGAAGTAGGCCTTCGAAGAAGACTTCTTGACGGTTGTAAACTGAAAGATTTGGAATGAATTGCTCGACACCGGGGAAACACATACTCGATTATTGTCGCAATGCATTATGATAGGAATCGCGTCTTTTCGAATCCTTCAAAGAACTAGAAACGTAGACCTTGGAACGTAGTGCAGAGAAAAGAAATGTATAAAAAAATATATTTACATTTGCTCGGACAGAGTTGAATTTCCAGTAATTAATCAAAATAGAGATTAAAGTTTCCAGCTAAGATTCGTTCACTTTCCAATCTTATTCCCCAAAGTACCAAAAATCTTGCATTTATAAAGCACAGATATACTGTTCTATGTAAGGGAAGATTTTACCGAGATTTTAGCGCAATCAAATTTAAAAGAATCAATGAAATTCTTCTCGTGGCTTCCGGGCAAGTAGCAGAGTCGAGTTTTATTCTTCATATTGAGCTGTATTGTACGTTAAAAACGAAGATGGGAGAGTAATGAAAATATACAGTACAGATTAGCGAAGTACTTAGATGTAGTAAAGAACGTCTAGTAAATTCGAAGCGTTTTCGAGTATGGTTTACCGCTAGTGCTGTTGTACATAATGTGTATAACGATGTTTTGCTTTCTTTCTCCGGATGTTCCGCCTGTTTTCGTCATAGTTCGTCTTTTTTATACGAAAAACCGCGTAGGATTTGTCGGAAATAGGACAGTATTGACTATTTATTATTGTCGTAATTATTATACATATTATATGAATATATATATATATACATACATATATATATGTATAATTCTATTGTATTATTATGTCGCGGTTTATTATTATCGAATTATTTGCTTACATGTGTAAAAGCGGCTAGACAATGTTTCTGTAAATAGATAAAAAAAAACCTTCTTAATAAAATTGTTTCTCAAAAGTGATTAGGCAGTGGTATACAAAAGGCTGGACTCGGGAAAGCGGTATATAGAGAACCTTTTTTTAATATACGTATAAAGCAGGGTAAAAATGTAAGCGGATTAAAGAAATCCTACAAATTTTAAAAATTTATGATTATTTAGAAGGTACAGATTAGTCGAAAAGTTGCTTATTTTTATGTGAGATGATATTTGTGTTTTTTGTAGGGTTTATGAACAACATTAAATACATACTTGGAAAAGAAAAGGTTAAGTTTTATTTGTACATTGGCAATTTTATTTCACAAAGGTGATCCGTTAATTCGAAATATATTTTTCCATACCGAATGTTAAGTATCTGTCAACGAATCCGACCAATTGTATACGTTTCATCTGGAACAATCGATTATCCTATGTATGTCGGAGTTTCCCGAGTCTACAATTTGTTTATATTTGTTTATATACGTTATATTATTTCTTTTTATTGAATTGTAGAGAAGACTGTCAATGGTTGAGCAACTGATCTATGCTGGAGTCATAATAAATTATTATATTATTATACCAATATTGATTATTGTTTGTTGCGGAATAACAAAATTTATGATAAAAATTACTTTGCCCGAAGGCTGCAGGGGCAAAAGTGTAAATAATGTATGTCATAGTTTCAGTTCTTTTCCTAAGGATAGGAAATAAAATAAATGTTATACATCATCGGTTTCAATGAAATTTATTTACAAGTAACTAAACGAAGACAAATAATACTTTATTTACACATAATGCGTGTTCATTCGATAACATTAAAAATTATTTAATGTCAATGTTTTACAGTCGTTTTTTAATAAAAAAAAATACAGCTTATTTTTTTCTGCCACCTCTTTTCATTCATGTCCTTCATATTCTTAAAATCCCGAACAATGGTGTAATCAAGAATTCTCGTGTAAACTTTTTCGTCGAACTCACCTGGCGAATTAGGGACAAAATTTCGACATGGCATCAAGCAAGTTTTATTTTACCACTATATATACACGTTGTATTCAAAACAAATACCGTCTGTCGTTCCTATATATATTCTACCGACCACTACATATTGTTATGTTGGAAGCATGGTGTAAATACAAAAAAGGAAAACAAAACGAACTAATAGGAAAACAAGGAAAGAAAGAGCAAAAACGAAAACAAAGAAAGTAGAAAAGATAAGAATAATAAAAAAAGAAAAAAATAAATAGAAAAAAAGGAGAAAAAGAATAAAAACGAAAAGAAAGAACCATTTTAAATTTCAAATCCTTTGATGAAACTATAGGATTATTAAGATGATAAATTCGATCTTTGCGTAAAGTAACATAAGTGAAAATTATAAATTTTGAAAAAGTTGAAAGAATTGTTTCTGCGTGAATTTTGTAGGTTACGGACTTTTCAAATATCTTATAAAATAAGGAGTCTAAAGGCATTTCCCCCCTGTATATAAATTACTTGGGACAAATTCACATTTTTCATTTTTTACATTAAAATTTTGGTCATTGTGTGACAGAAATTTCTTAAGGTTTCTCAAATCTATTCAAATTTAGCGTCAAGCATATGCATTTTGAGGACAAATCTCCCATTGGCTGTTCCCTCTTCCCCCCAAGTGGCACCCAACGTCATTAATTCTCGCGGGGAATCCCGGTGCCTTCCTCTCAGTTCATTTCTCCTCTTATATAGGACGTTTTCAGTGCCACAAATAATTGATTTTAATGCTTTTGTAAATTTTAAGATTGAAACATTAAGTGAGGGCTACTCAAACTGCAGAAAACGCCCCTATAAAGAAGAAATAAACTAATGAAGGCACCGGGGTTCCCCGTGAGAATTAATGACGTTGGGTGATACCTCCAATTGCGCAATGCTATTCGCTCCGTGTGTGGGGATCGCATTTGGTATCTCTCTCACTTTGCCTACCTCTCACTCCGTGACATCATAGCGTTGCCAAGCGCAGTAGCTGCCTGGCGTGCAGCGATAGAATTGCTTTTGTCGGCGTTGAGAGCGGACGTAAAGTCCGAATAAAAGGTTATTTTGAGTACATATATGTTTTATTAATTTCTCCGGTTTACGGATCCTCAAGCCATAGAACTTCCCTGGTTCCAGTCGGTTTTGGCCTTTTAGGCATGTGTTGGTAGAGGGTAAAATCCCACACGTGCAAGTGTGAAAAGGCTCCATCTATCAATATTTCAGGACTTTTACCTAATGAAGTACATACCGGCAAATTATACAAAAAAGTTAATTTTAAGTGTATGAACAATTTTCAATTGACGTAGCGGACATACTTTTGAAGATGGATATCATGACCGGATTTGAAAAAATATGTCACAAAATAATTTTTCAACCAGAAACTATTCCAAAAGGAACTTTTGGTTAACGCTGCGGCCACGTCCGAAGAGTTGAGGAGTGTAGAAAAGATGGAAGTTATGAAATTACGATTTGTCAATCGTATACCATACAAAATTATGCGTGTGGTTTATTTACAGTTACAGGAGAAAACATCATAATCTTATAAGGATAAATCATAACCATAATGATGCATCAAATGAAATCTGTTTTATTTACAGATTGACCATCTGCGTTGTATTTCACAAGCCACTTGTACTTGTGTCTACAACCAAAGTGGCATAAATGCAAGCATAACTCCAAAAACCAACCAGACGGTTTAGAGTCGGTTTACAGACAGTCTATCGTTGATCCGGATTGCTAGGGGGGCGTTACAATCGTAAACACCTATTCACAATGACAAGGATCGGAAGAAACATAACGATCAAATTGTTGAAGAAACAAGTCTACCTGGAGAAAAATCGCAACAAACATAAGACGGGGCTCGTGAAAGAAATATGCAACCTCTACGAAATGTTCTTGTCAAAAAGTACGATCCTAAGCGAAACAGAAGAATCAAACAAAAGAAAAGGCGCGTGATACGAATATGCAACCTCCACCGTTGCCTCCAGTACCAGGAAATCTTGTTTGTTGAAAAGAATTACGACCCTAAGCAGCAAATTGTTATAGAGCTGTAACTGCTCCAGATGAATATCTCGTCTCTTCAGTCACTGGAGAAAATATTCCTACAAGAACACATGCGCATAGATCCTCGATGGGTCGAACAGAGAGATAAACACTTGGATAAACTTGATCAGGAAACAGTATTGTCATACCTTGAACAGCTATTGAAGTACAGATATTTTCGGTGTTGGAGACGAAGTAACCGCCACTATATAGAAATAGAAGATCGCTGAAGAATGGTACAAAGTGGTACACAAGTGTACAAAGTGTTAAAACGCCTCAAAAGGAATGAAAGTACAATTCTAAAGTATAATATTTATTTCCCTCAGTTGGTCGTATAAGGTCTCACTGAAAATATCATATACAGGACTAAATAACAAGTAGATTAATGAATTATGCATAATAAACTTGAATATATTTTTCATTCAATCAATCTTTCTTTTGGCTGCACTCCATTTATTTTTAATTACACGCTTCTAAACTATTTGCAGATACAGTCTTGTTCGCGCACCATTATCATTAATTAACTAAATTTTGCATTGACTGACGATTATCTTATTTGCAATAATAAGATTCGTATAAAGATGCCGGCCGTGACGACCATCATCAGATGCACAAAATACACAAGCCCTACGATGACGTGACCTTTTCGATTCGAGTATTCAGTGCGTTCTTTTACCTTTACTCGTACGATATGCTTCCGATATCAGCATTAGATGCTGTTGACTAAACTTTACAAAATGACACCGAGAATTATTAACGCGTACTAAAAATTATTCTATGTGCGTTGGAAAACGCAGTTTAAATACATCTCAACAATTCGCATTACAAATTCATATTGATATTTGACGAAGATGGATCCGTTTATGTTTCCTGCGAGCATCTATATACTTACGGGATATTGCAGCTCCGCATCAGGAAGTGTACGATTACTTCAGCGGTTAACTTCGAAGTAAGTGTTATCCTTAAATAACAGGCATAAAAATAAAATGTAAACTTCATTTTTATATAATATAACAATTGCTAAAACAATATTAGCATTACCTATACTATCGAATTTTATTTTAAGACAGTCTAAAAGTCGCACCTTTTCTTGGATCAACGATTTTTCGCGAAACTTAATGATTATGAAATAAAACAAGTCTCATAGTCTTTGCTTCCAACATTATTGCACAATCATGAGCCGGCCTGACCCTGAAGTTGTCCCACCATCTTTCGCACCCATCCCACTTGACTTTGGCCGGCCGAAACGTCTTCTTTCTCGTGGCATCCAACATTTTTATTTTTCACCACTCCGGCGTTTTCCTTCTTTCCTGGACCTGTTGGCTTCTTATCGTCATTCCCTCTTTTACCCTCGATTTTCATCTTTTCATTGGCATTTGTTGGTGACGATACCTTATTGGAAATGGCGATCGTCTCACGATTTCGGCACTTCAGAACTTTGGCGGCTCTGTGTTTTAAGTATTCGGGTTTTCGAGAGATCGCAGGTTTCTGGACAGGAGTAGCCGTTACATTACCAGGACTTTTCAAAGTCCTGTTTTTGGGTGGTACCGGTGGCGGAATCGTTCCCTCATTTGACAATTTGTGAACCGGAGACTTGAGACTAGTTTCGTCGACGTCGCTGAATATTGCACTGTCCCGAAAAGCGTCTTCGATATCACCGTCGGCATAATTTTCTATGATCTCGAATGATCTTTCGTAAAAGCTGTCCGCTTCCGATGTTCTGGTTTCGCCGACCTCGTCGAATTGTCGCTCCTGAAGGCCATCCGTAAGAACAACACTGGATTTCGAGGTGTTGGAATCAATGGACGAGTTCTTTTTACTTTCGGAAAAGAGAACAAGCGGATCGGCATAATCGGGTTGTGCGATCCGTGCACCCAGATCCGAACTGCCTTGCTTATAATAGAGGGACTTTGACGCCATTTTCAAATTCGAACTACTGCCTAGCATACAGCCGATCACATCATCGATGTCGGAAATCGTTTCTCTGGATGCCTTCAACTTGCTTTTCCTCTTAAACTTGGATGAGCCAGCACTCAGAGACCGATAATGCTTGGATCGATCGATTTCCTCTCGGCATTCCAATGTTTCCGAACTGACAGTTGACCTCAAGCTCTGAAGGCGACTTCCGGCTTTGGACAAGACGCTCTTGAAACTCGAACCGCAGCCACTGCCCCTGTAAATTTTGTGCTCCGGGTGGACGTGAGTCGTACTCGACGACAGGTTCAAGTCAGAATCTGCTTCTGTTAAAGAGGAGTCGTGCACCGAGCAGAAAAAAGTCGAAGACGAATTGGAATTCGTTGGAAATTTGGCAATTCTCGTCGAGCTATCGCACGAGGAAACGTATCGTTCCATGTCTTCCAGGTTGATCTCTGTCGGTTTGTCGGACGCGATGGTAAACGGCCTGTCGGTCATCGGTTTTCCATCCCTCTGCAAAAATCTGAATTTCATAACTTTCAGCTCCGAATTCGGGGAAATCTGAAAACTACGAGGTAAGGAGCCGCATTTTTGTGGAGTGTCCGGCAAACCTTCGCAGAGTTTTGTCAACCAAACTGCCGGCGCCGTTGGACAATCTTCGATCACGTCACGGTGCTCTTCTTTGTCCATTCCGTCCCATACATTCTGCAGATTGTCATAATTTCCGAAACCTTGTTCCTGAATTTCCCCTTCAATGACTTTTGGTGGAGTTTGGGGTTCCTCTTCGTTCCCCGAACCGGAACTCTCTCTTATTCTCAACGCCATCCGAATAACCTTGCTTTCGGTCATACTGTTCTTCTTGAAGGCTTCGAAAACTTTCTCCTGATTCTTTTGCACCGTTGGCGACTTGACCGGAGTGAGAGAATTGATTCCTTTTTCGGCATCGCACCTGGCGTGGTCGCATTGCACTTGGAAAGATGACCTCTGATTATAGGCATTGTTAGCTTTAACGAATCGGTCACGGCGGCGAGTTCGATTTCGATTCTTGTTATTCGGAGGACGTATAGTGGCATAATCTCCGTCACTGTCTTCTTCGGAACTATTGGCGGTTGAGTTTTTAACGAAATTTTGCTTATGGACGTTGATATGATTGCCGTTCCGTTGCTTTTCCAAAAGCCTCTGGAACTCGTGGTTTTCCATCAAGATGTGTCCTACGATCTGCTCGACGGTTTGCGGTTGATTATGTTCCGGCGTAGAACTCGCGCTTTCTTTGGTCTGTTCGCAAACTTCCGCATCGTTCACTGATTCCGGCTCGTGTTCAGTCTCGACGCTACGATGATCGTTGGCAAAGTTGTCGACATCTTCTTTCTGTTTCTGGTCTTCCGTGTCCTCCTCGTCGGATGGAGTCAGAGTGATGTACGATTGAAATCCTGGCTCAGATTTCCTTCGCCAGTTCGTAAAGCGATCCTGAAACGTATGCCATTTAAATAAAAAAAACTGATCGATAAACATATAGACTCGCATTTAGACTGATTTAGATTACATACATAATGCAGCTTCACTTTGGAACCGCGACCATCGACGCTTCGATTCAGATGATTTTCCCTCGAGCCAAACTGCATAATCGACTCGTGCGATTTATTCTTCCTGTGGCACGCTGGAGAGTTCTGGAAGAAACAAAGATAAAAAAATCAGCACTATATCGGCGAATCTAATTTGCTATTGCTATCATATAAATTACATAAAAAGTTAGTTTTCCGTGACGACATTCAAAATATATACTAACCTCTGCGGTGGCAGAAATGACGTCGCTCTTTCGACCTTTCTTCAGTTTACTTCTCAAGCCAGCTTCCGACCTGCGGCGTTCTCTCTCGAGCTTTCGATTTTCGAAGTATTCTGGAGTTGAGATAAGTTGCTTCTTCGATGAACCTTTGTCCAGCGAAAAGTCATCTACATTAGACACATTTCGATATTACAATATATGACAACAATTAACAGTTATTAATCAACAGCTTCTTTCCTAGAGACACTGAATGAGTGTTCCACAGTATTTTACACCTCATTGTCATTTACTTCGTGACGTCAATAAGAGGGGATAAAAAGAGTGCAAATTTTGTGGTAATGCATACCTTGAGTTTGGTTCTGACCAATTTGGAGTACGAGTTGTCTCGCGTGCGACGGAATAACAGCATTGTAATTTTCTAAAATTACGCGTTTTATTTGCAACGTCCACTCCCGCTTCTGCTCCATGTTTCTTGCCTTTATCAACATGAAAAGAGAATTAATTGAATGCTATTCGAAATAACGTAAGTTGATTTTATTTATACGTCATCAACGTGGAATACATTATATACAAAGTCAGATGTAGATCATAAAATATACGTACTTGTAGCCTATATTGAAATTGGGAATTGTCGAATGGGATCACGTGGAAGCTGAGAGGTTCTCCAGGAATGCTCTCCATCAATGTTAAATTTGAACACTATAAATATAAAGCCAGTCGATTAGTGCTCGTCGCAAAAACAATTGTCTTATGCTTCAGTATCTATAACTATATGAGCAATGATTGAAATGTCTTTTTTCAAATGATTACCATGATATGAGCTTTATACACGAGCAATCCGTCTTCTTTCTTCTTGGTGAGGAGGAGCATCTTATCAAAGAGGAAAGCGTGCCTCGGTGCTTTAGCGCCTCTCATGCGAAAACTGCCCTCGGCAATGAGTTCCCCACATGTGGTCAAGTCGCGCCCTGGCCAGCCATAAAGAAGGGACTGAATCTCTTGAACTCGAACCGCATGTTCATGTTTCCGTTTCATGGCGTTAATGTGTTTGGCTATGTCCGTCATCGCATCCAGTGCCCCTTCGATCGCCTTCCGACCTTCGCCTTCCGCATTTTTATCCACGTAGCCGGCTTCGAATTCCTTTGATAGATTCTGTGAAGCATATAGCCAGACATCGTTATTTTTAATTGCGCATTTCCTTTGGCTTTTTATTATTTATTGCAAGTAATGAAATGTTTACTCTCTACACATCCCGGAGTGAGAAATGACGCCTTCTTTCCTGTTGACTTTGTGGGCAATTCCCTCTTATAAAATATTTTACTCTTTTAAACACATGCGGTTGATTCTCGGATGATTGAAATTAAATTCTTGAAAATATCGAAGAATCTTCACTTCAAGAAATTTAGAATATGACACTTTATCATACGAATCCCAGATTAAAGTTTTGGCAGATTTCGAGCGACAATTTCCCGTAATTAATACAAATCAAGTGCGGTGCCATACTTTACATTTCTTGCCCACGTTATTATTCCACATGAAATCGCATTTTACGTCAGGACAAAGTATTTTTAATCTTTGGCATTTCGGATACGTAAAATGAGAAATTCAAATGGGATGGATTTTATCCTTTCACCAGTAATTTTCACATGAATTCTTTGTATACCTTCTAACGAAGTTCGTTATTGTATGTATTTACTATATAAATGTAAAGTTAGAAGAGAGCAGTTGAAAATCGACATACCTCGAGTAGTAGGTGATATTTTAAAATTCGCTGTACAGGTTTTAGAAGGAAGGAGCCAAGTGGAAGCGCATGTTCGAGGGCCGCCTGTCGCTCTCGGAAAACTCGTGCCAATTCTTCTTGTCCCATGAGATCAGTTAGTACAGACACAGTTCTAAAATTCACAAATGTACATTAAGTATGTTCCATCGTACATTGGAAATAACCTCACAATTTACAAGTTTCCTTGTTCATGTTTGCCAAGAAATTATTACATAATAAAACAAAATCAAGGTATACAATGTATTGTTGTTTAAAAAAAAAAAGTGAAAAATGATCATTACATTCCTTTTCTTGAATCAAATTATTTTAGATTTGTGAAAGCAACACATTTAACAATTGAAACTACATTTTATATGTACATATATGAAGATTAATGTGTTTAATACTACTATTTCTTAAAATAATTGAAATACACGGGAATATTTACAAGTGAAATCAAATTTATAGCACTTTCATAAATCGATTGTGCGCAACTCATTAAAGTTGAATAATACTTATCGATTCAGGCATGAAAATTATATTAATTACCAATCTTGCAGGGAAAGAAACAAATGCTATTAAACATCTCCTGATGACTTTGAATTATCAAGTTTATGAATTATTAGCTCTTTCAATTCATTTTTTCCATTCGTTTCTTTTCTTTTTTTTTTTTTTTTTTTTAATTTCTTTTTATTTATATAAACATAGTATTTATTGTAATTTAATAATAATACCTTGGATAATGTGTACAGTATTCCGTGTATACTTTGAATCCGGACTTGTGCTGGATGAAAAGGTTCGCAACAGTGACTGGATCGAGCCCGCAGTTTTCCAAGTTCGATAGAAAGTTTCTGTACATTACAATTGTCGATTATTTATTTTATTCCATATCGTGAAATCCATTATTAATAATAAAGAATCCATGTCTTATTCTCTCTTCTCCCTAGCTTTCTTTCCCTTTTCTAAAAAAAAAAAAAAAAGAAGAAAGTCGTTTGGTCACCTGTCTTTTTTTTTTTTTTTTTTTTTTTTTTTTGTTATATAAGTGATAAAATTATTCAGTATATTTAACTTTTTATTATTTCTATCATTTATTTGATCATGAGGAATTTTAGAAAAATGCATTTTGAATGAAAACGAATTATACTCACCGATTGAATTCAAAAATATCTTCGATGTTGCTGAAAAGATCGTCGAGTTGCAAGCCTTGAATCAATGAGGCTGCATCGTCCCTCAAAACAATTAAATACCCCTGAAAAAATGTCATTCGGTCAGAAAAATTTCATATTTGAACTTGTTTTTTGTTTATTTATTTATTTATTTATTTTTTTTTTTTTTTTTTTGAAAAGTATAAAATTATGAGTTTACTTGAATGACTTGACGGAGATGTTCCACGTAAACCGCCTCGGTTTCCACGATCTCTAAAAGTACCCTTTCGACGGGGTTTCGGTGGGGGTTGGGAAATCTTGGTCGTTCGCAGTATCGGGGTGAATCGTCTTCGGTATTGTTTCGACATTGAGTCGACACTCGGTTTATCACGCAGCTAACTTCCGAAACGGTAACAACTCCACTGTCGCCAGATCCTAAAATTGAAAATGAAATTTTTTTTAAATTCTTCTAAATTATTTCCGATATATGTCATATAGAAAACAGTGGTTTTTATTGTCTAAATTAATTATTAAGAATTTTAAAAAATGTAAATAAAATTTTAGAAATGTTTTTTTTTCATTTTTAGAGTGATCAAGATGACTATTTTTTTAGGGTTTTAATTTTAATTCTGCCATTTCAATTCTTGTATTTTTTGTTTTCTTATTTCTTCCTCAAGAACTCCCCCAGGTTTGATCCTATCACTTTAAATTCTATTTTTTACTTTAATAATATAATTCGTGTAATCACGCAGGACAATTTTGCATATAATTTGAAAAAAATTTAGCGACGTGGAAAATTTTTGACACGAGAAAAAACAAAACGTAGAGACATTTGTTTGTTGGACGTTTTCTATTCTTCATCAACCATTTCGAGCGAATTTTGACCTTTGAACTTTTAGGTTAATGAAATATATACTCCTGAAATATGATATATCCCCCCCCTCGCATTTAGTAATATAATAAATCGGCATTTATGTACGACAAGCATATTTCAATTCACATCGCCGTTTTCATTCGCTGAAATACTCAAGCCCCATATTGAGTTACAGTTTACCATTTCGTGCGGACTTGTTTAATTTATTTAGAAGAGAAAGTGTATAATAACGTCGAAATATGCGAATCGTATATACGAATCTCAAAGGTAAAAATTGTATTCTGTATATAAAATGTCATTGTTTAATTTTCAGAAATGTAACGCGCCATTGTTTACATTTTCGTGTTATTTATAGTGAAATTTGACGAACTTTTGCAAATTTTAAATTCGTTATATAGTGAAAGTTTATTCGAAATATAAGAAATTTAGAAAGGCACATACATCAAATTTTACCACTGATGAAAATTTGTTTGTTTACAATTTATAGAGAGTAAACAAACAGAGACTTTAACTCGGCCGATAAGGTCAATTCCTAATCTAAAATAAACAAATTAAACAAAGACTATATAGATATCTTTTCAAGTATAAATCGATATTATGGCGTTTTTACGCGTTTTACATGAGAGTACAAATTTTTTAAGTATAATTTCAATTTTATTCTTGGGAATTCTCGCCCAATTGTTAACTGATATCACTGAAAATTGATGTACATTCCTAGAAAACACGAAAAAGCGCCCTAAAATAGATTTGGACGTGAAAATACTTGTAGTTTCTGTTTAATTTTAATACTTTCGATTAGGAATCGACGTTATCGATCGAGCCGCTTTAGCTTCCCCTTCAGGGATTGCTAATTACCGATATGACGGAACGAAATTTATTGGTTAATTTTAAACCGATTTTTCTGAAATTTGTTCTGCATTCATACAAAAATATGCATTTCTTTAACCCTGAAATAGATTTGGACTTGACATTCGAAAAAATGTTTTAAAAAGAAACGTTATAATCCACAAACTTGTAGTTGCAAAATTCTCCACGGCAAGACTGTGGCGCGACAGTCAAGTGGAGTTTGACTTCGATTGAAATGAATTAAATCTATTTTACGGTAGTTTTATGGAACAATACATCCAGGTTAGAAAGATCCCAGTAAACGAAAAGGGATTGAAGTTTAAAAAATGGGATTGAATGGGATTAAAACCGTTGGATTATATCAACCAATCACGACGTTTCTCCAATGGTTTTAATCCCATTCAATCCCATTTTTTAAACTTCAATCCCTTTTCGTTTACTGGGATTTGCGTCCATTTCTCTCGTATATGTAATGTCTATAGTTTTATATAGCATATATTTGTACATATCACCATTGATGATTAAGATAATAATAATGTTTAAGAAAATAAAGTATTGCAGGTAATTGCTAAATTGTTCATTAATTTCGCACTCTTTGATTTTATCTATCTTGCAAAGGTCATAGGGGTTTCTTCGATTGTCTTGCCGTCTCCTTTGGTTTTCATCACGTAAACCGCGGGTGGACAAACTTTTATCCCCCTTCATTTTAATTACTTCCTTTATTTAAATGTTGTTCTTTTATTTCAACTTTTTCCGTGGCGATGAAGGGAAACGTCACAATAAGGAACGGATATAGGATTTCATAATATAATAAGACCACGAGAAGACAAATACGAGATCATCAAGACAAAGTCAAAACAATATCAAGACAACGTGAATACGAGATATAAAAAGAATAATAGAATGAAACAGTTTCAGTATATCTCCACCATTCTATATCGACATCCTGTTTTTTTAGATACTAATTTCTCCTCGTGAATTACCCCTCCTATAAAGCGATTGTAAACATCAATTTCATGAGACAATTAACGGGTGTCCACAGCAGGTAAGACGAGTTTCATTGAATTAAGTCGGACGATGAAGCGTGTAACAACACTCGATAAAAGAAGGCCGAATGCCTTTTTGCGTTACGTTATACGATTTCTTCAATCCGTTAAGTAACATTATGGTGAGCGAAATTTCCAAAAATAGCACTACGCCATGTTTTACTCCGTCTGGCCTTTCTCCGCAATGCGGACTCGCTGGAATTTCGTGCTCTTTTTTAAACTCGTCCCTATGTATGCGCTCCCTTTTATGATTGGATGCACGTAGTGGGCCGTGGTACCGCGGGAATTTGCGAGCTTTATATATATATGTATATTATACCTTGAGAACTGGCGCAAGTGTCGGCGAGAGATTCGACGGAGGCCAAATATGGATTTGCCGTGCAAGCATTTCCCTGATTGCTGCATCCGCTCGAAGAAGTGCTTGAGGCGATCGAACTTCCGGACAATGGCCGATCACCGATGCGACATCTCCTGCTGTATCTGCAACAAATTACGAAATCATTATACGGATCATTTAGTATGGAAAAACGGCGAACATATATCATTGTCCAAATGAAGCCATTATGAAAGATATTTTATTATTTACGTTTCATTCCGCCTTTCCGTTATACCCAAACGAATCTGAAGCTATTCCGGAAAAGATTTTCATTCCGTTTCTATGTTGAGTATGTATACGGAGTTATTTATTCAGGGTAATGAAACGGAATGAATATATAATATATATATTCTTCGGAAAGATTTAAGCGACAGGTGTCATGCTGTCGGAATTGACTCCGTAACCAGAATCCCCACATTAAAGCCGCCATTGCTCTTCGTCCGTACGTACCATTTAATATTACATGCAAATTAAACATACTTTAGGCAAACTTTACTCATGTTTGTAAAAATACATAATATTATGACAAATTTCGAAACGAATAGAATAAGATTTGACAATTAACGCTCTTTAATTCGTCATGTTATGCCGCTTGTGGCGCCTTACTTGGTGGGAGTTAGCGGCGAGTGTTCTCGCAACGGCCACTGGGTAAGGCGCCACTAGCGACCTAAACTGACGAATAAGCGCACCGTAAGCGTTCTTCGCCAGTATATCGCTTGTATTTTAACTGTAAATTATCGTTCAGTGATATCGATGTGCAAACTTCCATCACTTATGCCTCGTAAACAATGGACTACTCGAATTAAAATGAGAAATTTCAACATGACGACGTAATGTCGGGTCGTCGCTGCAACTCACTTAATTGGTCAAAGCTCCGGCGGTTGACTTTACAAGCATACATACGAACGTTCTTGTAAGGACATTGGAGATTCATGTTTTACTAAATATACCAGAAGTGCAGGTTTTTTCTGTGGACTTTTTTATACCCACCTAAGAGGCATGAGGGAATCGGGATCGCGGCGAAAGTGGCTTTTTTCATCGGCCATCGGCGTCTCCGAAGTCGGCGCCTCCTGGAGCATGACTTCGGCTTCGCAGACGGTGATTTCCACGTTCTGCAGACGTTCGTGCCTCGTCGGGTCCTCGGCCTCGTCCATTACGTCGGACACACTCGGCTGGACGAGGCTAAGTCGTTTTTGCAGTGCGGCGGGAATGCCGCAATTGGACGACACGACGACATGACTGGAGCATCCGTCGCCTTTCCGGGCGAGCTCATCGAACATCCCCAGCAGCTGAGGCACAAGGTCCGTCGTGGTTCCTGCGAACATATTTGCAATTGTCATTAAAAGTCGATGGTCATTGTTTAGATAAGTTTGAAATTAAAAAAAAAAATCGATTTTTTTATAATCGTTTCAGTTTATCTATAATAAAGAGACCTTATCAACAGCGTCATTTTCTAATCTAAAAAATGTACATTAAAAATATCTAAAATCGATTTTTTCCAAATTTAGGCTCTGTTAAAGTACTCTTGCCTGCTTGAGAAAATAGTTCAACGAAATAAATGGAGAATGGTTTGAGTAATAGCTGAATTAAATTCAGAAATAATTATTTCTCACTTACGAATTTCTCATTTCTCATGTGATTCTCAACTGATTTATTACGGAAGTTTTTTTTTTTTTTGTTTTTTTTTTTTGTTTTTAGGTTAGAAATTGACGTTATCGACGGGGACGACTTCCTAGTCAAATTCAAGTCTATTTGCAGAATGCTTCAAAAGTGATATAAACGTGCAATATTATTAATTATTAATTAATATTTAATGTTATTCGCTGCTCATTTGGTTGCCATTATTAAGAGGGCAATAGCGTATTCGATTACAAACTACATTCTAATAATGCAATGAAACAATTATATATGTATAAAAGTGGCTATATTAAAAATCGAGTGACGTAATTATTCCAACAACATTTTTTTTTGTGACTTCGAATATACCGCTGGTATTATCGTTGTAATTAATTTGAAATGTAATAAGAGTGGTGACATATTTTTAATTTATACATTTACGGTTAGAAAATAACTTTACCGACGGAGCAGTATTTAGAAGGCAACATTTTATACACATAATTTTACTTGATCGTTTTTCTTGATCATTTTTAAAATTCTTATGAATTATATATAAGTACTAAATTTTTCTGCACATGTATGTATACGCACTGTTCACGTTTTTCAGGCAAAAAATCCTAAAGAGTGTAAATAGAAACTTTCTTACGTATAACGCAATTTAAAAAAAAAATCATCAATTTTCACAGCTTCTTCTCTATGAATTTTCGTCGAACGAAACACCGAAACGACGTATATTTAAAAATCAATTTTATACCGAAGCCTAAACAAGTATGTAACTGCTGACAGACTAATTAAGTCACAATTAATGACGACGATAAGAAAACCTCAACCGTACTTTATACATTAATGGATTAGAAAACCACATAAAATAAGTTTGATAAAAATGTCAAGAATTATGTAACGAGCGTTTAGTGATTATGATTATATACATATATTATCAATAATAATTAATATCAAAAATTTTATTGATAATAAATGTGTTTAGTCACGTGCTGTATTTCTTGCTTTTATAGGTGTAAATTAGAAGAAGTGGCGATTCACCCAAATAAATAAGGGCTGGAACGTAAATCGTTTTTTTTTTCATTCTAATGAATTTATATTATTGACTTATTTAGAAATGATCATTTGTTCACTGCAAAAATGAAATCATTTATAACCTCAAGTGAATTTGTACATATTGTATTATGTCATTATTGATATTGAATCAAGATAGAAGTGAAGTAACAAAAAAAAAAAAAATAAATAAATAAATAAATAAATAAATAAATAAAAAAAAAAAAAAAAAATAAATAAACAAAAACTTTTTATGTTTTTAAAAGAAAAATAAAAATATGAAAAAATTAAAATATACTTCAAAATATATTTTTTTT
>JAPYZR010001165.1:0-30318 GCA_030522945.1 Trichopria nigra | reverse complement strand
CCCATTCGGGTGTGCAATGGCATAGGGAAAACCCTACTCAAGTAGGGAAAACCTATGCCGGGTACCGCAGAGATCAAACATCGATTCTGTTCGCAACACACTTATATTCCGCGTAATGGTTTCCAACTGGCGCGCTAGATCTCGTCGATATACGTGGATTTCGATTATTCACGACTGTTGTTCTTATGAAAATATAGAATGAAGCGCTTTTTAGAGTCATTTATATTCGCGTCTGATGCTGCTAAAACTTTGCAATGCAAGTAGTAAGTAGAAAATGTCAAGTTCAGTCAGACCTTTCGGAGAAAAAAACTTTTTTTTTATACAAATCCTCGATATAAGGCACGTGAGGTTTTTCTAAACCCCTGACCTTTCGCATACCACATTTTACACGGTGCGTACGAATTGAGAATGCACCGACGAGGAGTAATGCAAAATGCCTCATTCTCGAAGAACCGCCGTGAACAATACATGCGTCGGCGGCGTCGTCGTCGGGCCGAGCAGCGCGCATACCGACACGTCGACAGTTCCGAGATGAGGAGGAAAGAAAGCGAATGTTCCGACGACGAACAGAAGGAGAGAAAAGGCGCGAATGAGAATGAGGGAGATAGAGAGAGAGAGAGAGAAGGAGGTGAAAGAGGAACGTATATTCGGTGCTGCGTGTAGAAATTGCATATATGAGTGTGTGTGTGTGTGTGTGTGTGTGTGTGCAGTGTATAAGCGACTCGGTTTACACGCGGTGGGTCGGTGCGTTGTAAGCTGAGCTCATTTTTTACCATTATCGTGCGAAGAGGATTGCCGCGACGTTATTGCCAAATCTCGCGTCGGCATATAGCTATTGTTCACGCGGGCCGTGCGCGTTTACTTTATATACCACTCGAATGCAACTTTTCGATGAAAAAAAAAAAATTGCGTCGGCAATTTTTGTAACTAATGAGGATGCACCTCGTACATTCCGCGCGTATTTTCGCAACGACAAAGTGTGATGCGCGGTACATGCGCTAGGCGTTATAGGCGATTAAAGCAGACGAAATGACGCCGACTCCGACGTCTCGTCTATATAGTAGTAAGAAGAAGAGGAGGGTGGTCCCTAGTTAGCGCGGAATATATACGCACTTGTGAGCGTCGCGAAACTCGGCGATGACTTCGCGTGTGAAACAACGATAAGCTCCAGTCTTCCGTGTGAATTCCCGTTTACAAACTTAAACCGGGTTTTTAGGCGGCCATTTACCGCGTTTTTTCGTCTTACAGGCTCGTTCATTAACGTAGTTTGACATAATTCACTGACAGGTGAACGTTAAAAAAAAACAAAAACCTAACGTCGTATCTGGTTAATTTGCGAATATCCGTTAGTTTTATATAGTTATCAAGAATATTTCATTATTTCAGTCTCTCAACGTCTTAGGTTTGAACGGAAAAATCCTAAACCCGTAACCTTTTACAAAAGCGGTTATCGGTGCATCGTTCGTAATATCAAGCTATGTTACAGTAGGTAACAGACTTCAAAATGCTCCTCTCCCAACCAAGGAAGTAAGGCAGGCAGCCGCTATACCTTCCGCACACGTTCAAAGCGGTGCAATCGCTCAAATACACGAGCCGAGACACTCACTGGCGCATCACTATATAGCTGACGGAATTAAATGGCGCTCCGAGATATCGCGGCATCGACGCGACAATCGAATCGGATCGATAATTGAAATTTATTACGTGCGACCTAGTACTTATACATGTTCGAACGTACATGCAGCGATGAAATTACACGCTCGAACGAGTATAGTAGTCCGGAAGACGCGCGCCTACTTTCTTCAGCAACCCAGAAATAGCCGCCGCACATACACGATGTCATTATCGCAAGGATATGTACGCCGCGCCCGCCACTTCGATACCTTTATCCAGCGTATAGACGCGTGAATGATGCGAATGAGATTCATACGTGCGCGAATAACATCTTTGCACACTGCGCGCTTTTTTCATCTCTCTCTCTCTCTCTCTCTCTCTCACAAATCGTCCTCAACCTGCACAAGGCCATTCGAAATTATTTGCAAAGACCGTAATTCGCAATGTTCTCGCGTTCGAGATCAGCTTCGAAAATTACAATGGACACTTTCGTAATTGACGATCGTACCACAGCTTAGATGTTCCCCCGATAAGCTGTTGCGACAACCTTGTCGACCCGTGTTATTAATGAACGGCTCCTTGGTTCGCAGAAGGGACCGAGATCGGTCAATCATCCGTGCACGACACGATCACGATTTTGAAAAACCACAATTATGTGTATATACGTATATACGTATATGAGTTGGCAAAGATCTCCATTTTCTGTCATACACCAGATGGGTAGGTGGGATTTATTGACGTTGAAGAATTATTACGGTATTGTTATTGATCGGGAAGAAAATGTCACTTATTTACTAATAAATCCATTATCTCCGCGTGTTAGCAAACCAAGAAATAAAAACCGAGAAAAACTCGTTCGATGACCTACTTTTTCGGACGTTTATCGTTTATCGGGAATAAATTAATTACTTCCTCTCTTCTACTATGTCAATACATTTATTGTCATTTATTTCGTTCGTAGACTGCATTATTGCCCAAGATATTGTATTAATGCTTGAAATTAAATGCAAGTAAATCAAGAGATTGTTTTTATTGACCTACGGACAATAATGACACCTTCAGATTATTAATGAGCCTGCATTTGTCATTCGTGACGAACGCGTTCCGAAATCATTTCTTCCGCTACTGAAAAGCCAAATTATTTATTTAGCAATGCTGCAAGTGACATCCGAGACATTTCTACAGCCACAAAGTATACAAATCTTAGTTATTTGTTTGTTGTTGTTGTAACGAGGCGGGGGAACGTGCAAATATACAACCTACTGCACCGCCTGTAAACCAAACTAACTTCCTCCGGCATCTGGCGAACGTTATTCAACGGTGGGGTCGCGGAATAGCGTAACAGCCAGAAATTCAAAGCCTCCATCCAGACATTCCACTTAATTTCCAAACCACGTTCCATGTTGAAGGATGAATTATATAATAATCAGATCTTGGACGTAATGCCAACTAAAAAACAAAGTACGCCGAGCTGCGATCAGTGCGCAGTGGTCGCCGCCTATTAAAGTAGAAAAGCGTGTTCTCCCACGAAAGTTGTCCCAAACATTTTATTACCGATTGAAATTGGATCGACGATCGATCGAGCGTTCACTTTCGGAACGCGCCTAATAAACCGATCTAGTGCGCTCCCCAGCGAATTTCGATTCCCTACTTCGCCTACGGTCAGCGATGCCAACGCGAGCCTGAGCCAATAATCGTCGTCGGTCGACTTGCCGGACGTTCGTTTCCCAATCGCGATTGCGCATATTAATCGGCGTATTTTGCCAACTGATAAATTTGCCGGATCAAAGAGATCTGGACCGTGCGAGCACACAGTGATGGCTGGAATAATGTCCTTAATTATCGATTACCGCGTAAAGTGGCCGAGTCCCGGGTCGCGCGGCGTGTGTATAGCGCGCACAACGGCCGCACGGCGCATTGCGCAAAGGTGAAATTTCGCCGGGAGGCGAAAGGCGACGAGAGAGGCGTGCTTTTTGCTCTCGACTGTACTCGCAGCTCGTATATATACGTAGAGCCTATGCCAAAGATCGCCTCTGAGGCATTGGGGTATATACATATATGTATAGGGTACATATAGGTAGGTACCTACCTACCTACCTATACCTATACGTACATCTACCGCGACAAGGTATCGCGTGTACACACACACCGAGGCTTCGGTTTGCGAGCGTACGAAATCGCCGGCCGTCCCTACTGTAGCCGGTCGGCATGTATATACATCCGCGTTGTTGACTCGATACTATCCACAGCCTGCGACGCGCGTTTTGTGCCTGTGTGGGTGAGTTCGTGCCGTTCGTGGACGCCCGGAGCTGGTGATGCGCACACTTGGTTGTGCCGCGCGTCGATACGTGCATCGGCATCGGTCCGCATGCTCCACTGAAATAAAATCAACGCAACCTGTCGCCCCGCCTGTTAGATAATAGAATCCGACGTGATTGTTATATACGATCGCACCGAGATACACACCCTCCTAATGGAAGAGAGGCCACGGAGCCGAGAGGCCCACGACGTCGACGCTGCGGGGGTAATGATGGATTCGAACGAGCGATGAAACACCCAAGACGACCTAGCCGTGGTCACTATCTCTACGTATCCGCGTATGTATGCGTATATATACATACGTATGTGCTTGTATGTATGCATGTACGCACGTAACTCCAACGGCTTGAGTTTAAAACGCCGCGCGCACGATCGGAGAATCTCGCGCGCGAATGACATCACGCGTTTAAAATAGAGTCTCCCGATGCGGTTGTTCCCTTTTTTTTTCCTGTATCGCTTAGACCGGTTCGCGATTTCGCTTATCATCTCTACCTTACGTAGACAATTGCGCAACATTATATGCTCTATAATACAGAGAGTTTTAACGCGCAGCTTCTCGGTAATTAGTTTGCGCCGAGACAAAAAGTTACGGTTTGACGGACAGGTAGGACGTGGTGCATTAAACGCAATGTCAAGCTATCGCTGTGGCTCGAGTACACAATAAAGGAAACTCATCCGATGCTGCAAAAACCTACGACTGATCGTCGATCATCGGATGAAGAATACGACTTAGGAATGATTCTATGAAGCGTTAAACCTGAAACTTAATCGCGCGGCTCCGTTCGCTGCGCACCGATTGTATTCACGGAATTAAATCCCCGATGAAACGGGATTGCCGATTCGCTGGACGAGAATCGCAGAATAGGTTTCATCTGCGTCAAACATCAATCGCCTTAGGCCACAGAGTTCAAAAGTTCGTTTACTTCAATGAATCAGCATCTGCTTTCGTCGGCCCGTAAGCGACAACTATAGTCACATTAAAGGGTAATAACCGCTTTCAGTTTCTCCTGCGATTATTTCCCGGTTTTTGACTTTTTCATCACTCTGTGCGTTGTCCGCTATAGTACATAGCTTCGTTTAAATGCTACTTTCACGCACAGGCGGAGGAGCGCACGTCGCGGGCTCCGTTAAGCCGTCACACGGTACTTCCGCAATCGCTTCGTCGCACTCCGAAAACCTCTGCAAAGCACCGAGAGAATAAATGATGGATCCACGTGAAAACCGCACATGGTAACGACTGACATTTGTTTACCGGAAAGCCAAGTTTGACGAATGATGCTAAAAATTCGCGAAAATAAAAGTAAAGCGGCAATAGAGCGACGTGACGTGTCCGTTCGTCTGGGATGCGACATTTCGTAGAAGAGGAACTTCAATTTAAAATTGTAATTAAAATGTCGCCTTCCTATATAAGATGCGCGAGATATCAAGAGATATCCGAGAAGCAGGCGGAGGCACGAGGGACAACGCTATAAGAGCAAAAATAAACGGACAAGAGGAATGACAAATAAGAAGGAGGCCCATTATAATGGCGTCCTCGTAGCTTCGGGTTCGGGGCTGCTGGACCGTAATCGCGAAAGAATAATTACATCGGCCAAGATCTCTCACGCTGCCCGTGGAAACCCACTTGCCACTTGCTCACTTCCGGCCCTATAAGAGACAATGAAAGGAGCTTCGAACCTCGAGAGGCAGCAGCTTGTGCCGCGCGAGATAAGCTGGACACGTCGGATAAGGGTACGAGAATTTTCGCATCCCATTACATCTTCGCATTTATCAGAAGAGCGACGAGAAACATGTCTGCGGCAAAATCCTTTTCCAACATTCCGGAAAGATCCACTACCCACGTACCAAATATTGATTAAAGCGCAGCTCCATAGAAGAAGGATTACGATCAATTACCAATAAATATACCGATGTCAATCTGTTAAGGATTAAATTAATAAAGCTGGTGAAAGATCGAGGTCAGCAAAAACCTAAATATCGTTAGCTAATTGTTTGACATTAGATCACGAAAAATCAACTGACGCCATTGCTCCAGACGTGGTATAATGAACCATATTTTTAAAGACACGTATCGTGATTCTCATTGCGCTTTCCATAAGTCATATCCTTAATCGGAATTTATAAGATCGCATCATTTCCTCGTGAACATTTGCCAACTTTTCTTGCGAATCATGCAGAGTAGATTGATGGATACGATCCACAATTTGATTTTGTCAAAATACGCTTGGTCAAACTTACAACAGGACTTTATGACTGGCTAATAATCATGCCATGATCCTACTATTGTTGTTGGTATAGTTCAACTATTTTAAAGTAAAATAATAGCCTTAAAACTGACAGGTTCAATTTACTGACTCGATTTGACGAAATATTCCGTGAGTAGTTAAAACAAATAAATAAACCACTTCATGGGATTGTAAAAGTCAGTTGAAATGATCTTCAACTATAGTTGTAGGTAGGAAATGGCTGGAAAGTAATTGGGCATTTTGTTACATTCATTTAGGATGTAGTGCACGCGTAGTGGATGCGAAGACAAACGCGCCTTTAGAAAATCAGTGTCGATATGCATTAAATTAGCGCTGAACGTGTGCCGACCGTTAAGAAGGTGCTTCGTTCCGTAATAACGTAAATTTCTGATTTCAATTGAGCATTACGCAATTAACAAGAAGTAGGCATTCGTACATAGAAATGCGTCGTTGTAAAATGTCTTAATGCACGCTTAACGCGGCTTATTAATGAGGAAACGGTAGTTATTGAAAACGTAGAAAGTAATCGGAAGCACGTATACGTATTCGGCGTATATATATATGTATGCATGTATATGTATGCCGGCGTGGCGTGGAAGATTTAATCGCGAAGCGACGAGGATCGTAATGCATTTACGAACGCGCCATTAATTAATTAATAACGTTGGCCTAATGAATAATAAATAAGTAATGGGTAGAACGAGTAGCGAGCGGGAAGGAGCGAAGACGGTCTCGAGATGCAATCGGAGCATATAGCGAGAGCGTAGAGCGAGCGACGATGAATCGCGTATCGAGCAGCATCAGCAGCCTTTTATAAGCTTATACATCTTCCGATTTGCTCGAGATCATATATATCACGCGCTTCTAAAAGGCTACTACTTCGTGTGCCACTTGGAATAGACGCAGCTGTAGAATTATAAGCGCGTGGATTTTTACTCCTGCTTTTGCTCACCGCCAGTAAGGGGACCTTGCCTTCTCGCAAGGATCAGGATTGACGACGCACCTACTGTGTTAAAAGATCTCGTATACGTACGAGTAACGATTTGCGAGGGTGACCTTATTAATTTCAGGTAATTAAAAAGATCGTTCGGGCCGTTATCCGTACATTCGTGACTCTATTCACTCGCTCGTAAAAGTAGCCATTTATTCCCGTACGAGAAATTTAATATACCTACGGTTTGAGATAGTGCCATGCGCCCAAATGAATAAATCCTTTATTTTTGTCATTCCGCGAGAAATATCGGGTAAACCGTTACGTATGCACTGTAATTTTTTGTTTACTTAATCTTGGAGTAATTTACTACTCGAAACTTATTGCTCGAGTCGCACAAACAATCTCTGTATATATAGATTAACATCAACTGAACATCGTTTAGGGGCATTATCGATCGATCACTTGCGGACATCTCTACTCGTTACGACATTCGAAATTGTTATGAACTACTGATGTGGAGTAATTGACCTCGTCTAAAAAAAATAATAGTATGGAATATAAAATTTCTACTCGGATCGGATGGGGAATAAGGTAGCATCGAATACAACGACATGGATCCTCCGCGAGAGAAACAAAAAAAAAAAAAAAGAAAGGAAAATTAAACGACCATTTGTCTTGGAAGCGGCGCGTCCACGGCGCCGTGTTCCGGATGAAATTGGCAAATATTGAACCGCGGCAGTTGTAAACGGAAATGAGCGGATGCGAATGTAAACG
Source organism: Trichopria nigra (assembly GCA_030522945.1). NCBI lineage: Eukaryota > Metazoa > Arthropoda > Insecta > Hymenoptera > Diapriidae > Trichopria > Trichopria nigra. The sequence goes on along the minus strand of JAPYZR010001165.1, from coordinate 22,431 downwards.
TTGGTGGCATTCGAAACGGGCGGCGGCGGCGCGACCGCGACCACGGCCTGGGGTCTCTGGCATGCCGGTTGTTTCTGCATGCCTCCTGCCTGCCTGCCTGCCTGCCTGCCTTGCCAAGACAATGCTCGATCTCGAGTGCGAGCGGTGCGCTCCGTTCAAGGCCGCTCTCGCTCGAGAGATCGGCTTTAATTAAAAGGCTGTTACGATTTTGCGTTCCATCTGCGCGCGCAACTGCCCACGCGAGTATTCGCTTATTGCGGTTCGCCATCGCCATATCTATACGACGCCGTCGTCGGTCGGTCGCCGCCGCCGCCATCGAGACGTAAACGCTTCGAGTACGCGTACTACTGTTACCGCGATTCTAAGCACCGTCTCGGTGCTATTGTTTATATTGTCGAGCTGCACCGGCCGTCAGCGTACGCGCTGCGCTCTTTTCCAAGTCGGGTCCGACGCGCGGAGACCGGTATCGGACAGCGGCCGCAGACGTTCACCCCGACCATGATCGCACGAATCTCCTCTCGCTAAAGGACGGCGAACAGGGCGGCGATATGCGCCAAGAAGAATAACTCACTGCTCCTATCAGTCTCTCCAGCGAATATTCCTGGTCCAGGCTATCTAATAGCAAAGTGTTTTCAAAAATATACCAGTCTCTGCGGGAATTTCGTCAACCAGTTGGTTTTCATTCAGCGAAATTCTACTCAAATTCGTCTAGTTTTTTAGAACAATATCGTAACGAATGTTTTCCTCATAGACCGTTCTCAAATGGAAAAACGATATCACACTTTAGTATGGACTTTGCGCGACGAAATCGGTTCTATACAGTATCTATTCTCAGCGGAGGTGAGCGATTACTCAAGATCAAGATAACGAGATCACGAATAGCGAACGTATAGGTAGGCGCAAATTATCGTCGCAATCTTATTGTAAACATCGCCGACCACCTTGGAAAATACCATAAATCCTTACAAAATTTAGCGTCGATGTATTAAGTCTTCTTTTAACGCGATCACTTGCAGCACGACTCTCGCATTTCTGGCACTGCAACCTCGTCGAATAAGATGAATATTGGGGAGTACCCTTAAGAACGAAATTCTTTTCCCGGAAAGACGGAAGTCAACAATTGACGATGGGTATCAAACGTATCAAGTGCGTGATATAAAGTAAAACGATGGACCGATTACGTTGCCACGGAAACGTTTACTTGTCAATTATCAAATGCTATACACAGACTAATTATGTTTACCGTTTAACACAACTTTATTGTGTTTCCGAAATACCAAATAGTAAATAAAGTAGAGGTCAACGAATATTGTCTACGAATTTTCGAGGTATTTCTCGTTCAATGTTTACGTACACATTGTGAAATTTCCTCGGAATATATTACTCTCCTTAGACTTTCGAGCAATTTGTTTATCAGCTTCGAGATTGTATGCTGCACTGCTTGTCAGTAGTATTGATCCAATTCTGTGGAACTTGCGTTGGCATTTGTTGTGACCTTCGAATATCGATAAATAGTATTATACAATTGTCAATAAACAAGTCAGATGAAGAAGTTTGGAAGAGATCCGATGAACGTTATATTATCATTTTACATCACGTCCATCATCTTTTCAACCGAAGCCTATTAACTTACGAAATCCTTCATTTATTGGCAAACAAAAATACGAAATGAAAATACAAAAGACTGAAAAATCATGAATCATAGACCGTATACATTACTCACAGTCCTACATCTTAAGATGGACTTACTTGTGAGATTAAAAAGCGACTAAGCTATAGGATTCCAGTGGAAAAGCGCGATAACAAACAAGTAGTACCATATATACTGTAACCACAAGAAAGAAAAACAAACGAGTTTACGCTAATCGTTCGGCATCACAGTAAACTGAAAAGCTCGCATACACACCGGTTATAATAGCCTGTAAAAGAGCTGCGAACAAAAGTAACAAGTTGAAGCGCACAAATCTACATTTGCATCGAAGGGTCTAGGAATAAGATGTTAGCAGGGATAATTATTGCAGGCTATTATACATCCGCGGCTCGCGTATAGATACGCATTACACACATCGTACACGCGGAGCACGATCGTACACCGTGGCAGCCTGGTTATTATCCTCCAGGAAATGAATAATTTATGCGCAAAGAGTATCGTCGGAAACACTTCCATACGCGAGATTGCAGAATACGCGCGAGATACAAATGCATCCTGATTCCACTATTAATTGTCGACATTACGCTCATTTTTTACCCCCGCTATATACCGCACTGACATCTTTACCGTTCTTAATGCTTGGACAATTCTCGTTACTCTTTCGGATTAACCGAGAATTAATGAAAATATAAGAATCGTGAAAAACCATTTCTCGAAATTCGCATACGTCTTCAACGTGTCGTACAATATATATGTTTGGTTTTATATACTTCCATCAGATATAATGTAAGACGATGCGAACAACCTCTGCTGCAATTGTCGATGAATGGACTCTCGAAGATGGCGCAGTGTCAAATTCCCATCGTCACTTTCGACTTTTTAAAATAACGGTCTTAACGCAGGTATACGTAACGAGATGAAGGTCTCGTTACGAGCATCCTCTCTGATGTATTATAAGCGTACATATATAAACTGGCGCGCGCTCATTGGAAAAATGGTGTCACCTGGCTTCGCCATATTCCATACTTCCGTCTCCGACCTACACCATCAGCTACAATTATTCGAGTTGCATAACTGTTTTGGTCGAATTAACCGCAAACGTCTGTGGTGAATTACGGATCATCAGAGAACTTTCCGGTTATAGTCGTAGACCCAATTCCGACCGTAAAATGAAGCGTTCAACTGGTTTCTCGATTAATGTCGAGATGTTTTTCGCCACTTATTACTCGTTCCCTCGTTCCTCGTTCCTCGTTCCTTCGCTCGTCTTATTATATCATCGAACGTGTAAACAATTTTTTCAAACCGTTCGTTTCAGTAGTGCCATCGGAAAATACGTCGAATCACGACAAGCTTGAGAAATATATATTTATGAAATAGACTGCGATACGTCGAACGAACCAGACTGACTCTATGCGTTCTGGAAGAGCAACTTTGCGTATCGATATGACGTACGATTCATTAGCATATATCGTTTCTTTCCTTTTTCGTTCGATGTAAAAAGTGCAAATAATATATACACGACTGGTCAAGATTTTTCTCTTCATGCGCGGTCACATCGTATTAGATCCGTGATTTAAAATTTTGCTAAAATTAATACCGATACCGCATTCTTGGAAGTAAATAGTTTTACAGTCTTTCCCAATTATTGACGAAACGTATAAAAAAATTAGGTTACATTTTTTGACAATATATACAAATAAACTATACATGCAGACTATATACAGTGTGAAATATTATCGGCCAAGATGAAAGAAAGTACAAGTAGTATATATCGTTGAGTTTGCTCTCATTTGCCGGCGACCGTAAAAAATGTAACGCGTTTATATTAATCATCTCCCCTATACTCCCCCCTCTCGCCGTTAATTTGTTCCTGGGTGTATAGTCATCACGGCCAAATGCTCTATTAATCCCTATTTATAGTACGAATGAATTATCCTAATGAGGATGGCAGAAGGCAGAAGGTGGAGAGAGCGCTCGCACACGCGTTTATGTTAACACGTATGTATATATGTATATATATATATAATCGCAGTGCGCGTAAGAAGAAGCCGATACGGATTTTCAGCGATTTACGGCACATTCTTTAAAGATAGATAAATTATGCTGCGCGCATCTCGTGAATAATTCTACGCGACAATAGACGGCCGACTTCTTCAAGTGCTTTTCACCGTTTCGTGATATCCTTATCAAATAATTAAGGATCCTCGCTTAATTACTAGTAATGCGCTTTATAATACGTGCCGACCGAAAGATTTATTTCACTCATCGGTGAAGCGATACCAAATGCACATTTCAAATTATGTTTGCGGATTTATTTGGCGTTTTAAATTTTAAATCATTTCACGCAATGCGATTTGGAATTTGTGTTATAACTATACAGTTTTGGAGTGCACGATTGTTAAAACATTATCGGGATGTATATACTTTTCTCATTCGAATGATCATTTTTTTTTTCTTTTTTAATCACACATGTGTGCCAGAAATCATTTCGTAATCATATACAATTCAAGTCGTAACGCTCTTGACGAATGAAATTACTGTAATATTCTATATAAACAAACAATAGGAACAATAAATATATATATATAGGAAGACATCAGAGACGACCTCGCCTCGGCATCGCGATGCATCGCGTAAGTGATAAATCGAACATCCGCTAAGAGTAGTAGTCGTCGTGGTGTGCGATCTTGAATTAGCATTCGAGCATTTTCAAGCAAATAAATATATATGTATGTATGTGTGTATGTATGTCCCGAAGTTTACAAGTATAAGCGTGTATTGTCCGAGTTTCGCGCGTTCTTGACTTCTCTTAGCCTCGTTGTTGAAGTGGTGGCTGCGGTGCAGTTGCATCGAGATAACGGGTATTCTTTTCAGGTTAAACTAAGCCATGGTAACTCGAGCAGATTAGCCAAGATCGTCGGCACGGCGCGGCGCGGCGCTTCTAATAAGCGCGAAACGACGTCGACGCTCTTAGTCTTTAGCGCGGTACAGGTATGTGTGTATGTGTGTGTGTATAGCAGCACAACTTTACGGAGCCGTGAGAAATATAAAGAACGAAACGAAATTAGGAAGTAAAAAAAGACGACGGAGGTGTCTAAAAAATAGCTCCATAAATGCTGAGATAGCCACCGTTTGCCGGCTGTTACTCGGAAATTGCGGGATCGCCTTTAGTAAAAATGCTTTTTGCAAAAACCTGTTGTCAACAAATCTCAACCTAAAATAGTTTGTCAATAAAAACAAATGGTATATACTTTGATTCATTTCCATCTAATACGCGATGATTCAATCAAGTTATATCTAATTAAAAATAATAAAATATATATATATTTTTTTGCAAACATTCAAACAATAAACTCTTTCGTTTGAGTAATTACGATTAATCCAATGATGATCTATATTTATTTACAATTGTATAATCACATCGTGTTTACATCTTAATGTAATTACTATACATTTGACAATTATACAATATCATAATCATAATAACATATACATGCATGTATACGGGTAATGTAATAATATAGATGTGAATATAATATACCTTACATATATATAAGTATTCAATCATAATAAAACATGTTCATCGAAAGTATTGATATTTTGAATGTTTCTTTTCTTCTTTTCTTATAATCAATATTTTCTAATGCCAGAAAAATCTTAACGCTATATACTTTCACACTTATAAATGCATTAGAAAAATTCGGCAATCGCTATTGTTTATAGGCATTAAGAGAATCGTTCTTTCTAATGGTGTACGACAAAAATTTGTTAATTTTCAAGCAGAAAATTTTGTCTTATTTTCAATTTACTGAATTTTAAAATTTTCTAAACCTCATAAATATCGCGTCTGATATGTAATACACTGGAACATCATAATAAAAGCGAAATACTATAACCACGAAGAAAACTATTTCGCAGGATTAACGGTAATTTGACTACAATAATGTAAAAATAAAATGTAACTCGTCGTCAAAAAGATAAAATTGGGATAATTACTTCATTAAAAAGAACAAAAACACTATAAACATTACATTTAAAGATCTCTTATTTGTGTTTTCCTCAGGTATACCAATTACATCCACGATTCTTTACAAATTTACTGTTTTCAATAACACCAGAATGTTATTAATGCCTATATCGGTGCAAAATGTAAAAACAATAAGAGACGCGTAACAATTCTTTTCATAATAAATATAAGTTATAATATAATCATATATATGAACAATTTTTAAACAAAAATACCTTACGAGGTAAAAATTGGGAAATACTTTTTACATATATCATTACAAATTCAAAAAATGTTATGAAAACATAGATAACTTTGGTTACGAAGAAAACTGTCGAGCTTGTAAAGATGGATATTATTTTCTAAACATTGTTTAACAAATTTCATACAAACTATACGTATTATTTGCGTCGAAAAGGATTATATACCAAACTTGTATTCATTCTAACGATCCTTAAAAAAAAAAAAAAAAAAAAAAAAACCATATAATATATTATCCACTAGAATGATTAAAAACAGTAGGATAAGGAAGAATTCTATTCATTTCTATTTATTGCATGCTATTTAAATATCAATTTCTGAAGTGGATCCGCACTTTGGGATCGAAACGTAAGTTTTAATTTTCATTTAGTATAAAGACTGCTTTATTTTATTTTTACTTTTTCAATAGGACAACGAAGAATTTATACTTCAATTTTACAATAAATACAGAATCGATTATTAAATATTTGAAATGGCGGACCTAAAATTGGCCTAATGTTTTGAATTTTTAAAAACTGATATCAGATTTATGAACAGCGACCTCAAAACCCTTTGGAATTTAGGTTCTATGAAAATCCATTATGTTTCGTGATTTATTCGTTTGCATATTTCTGACATTATAAATAATATTTCCTTGAATCGACATTTTGTGTATGTCATTTAAATTTTTTTTTTTTTTAGAATACCCATATCCTATATACCGTATATTCATCTTCATCACGATATTTACGCGATTTTCAGTTATTCTAATGCCCTAATGCACAATAAAATTTAATAAATTGATAATAAAAAATAAAATCATTTTTTTTAATCATATTTTTTAGTCGTGTTCTTTTTTTAATTTTGTACACCTTTTTTATTTGAAAATTACCAAAATTGTCATGCAACATTGGAAATAGCGATTCTTGGTCAATAAATGATTCGCACGTAGAAAATTTGTACATTTGGCCCTTAAATGTTTGACGTGAATAAGAAAATAACTTTGCGAATAGAAATCAACATGAGATACTTTTTGAAAAAGTATCAAACAAACGTCCTTGTTTCTCATTAATCTATCCTTTTTATCAATTATCATGGCAAATTCTTGTTGATTCTCCAGTCTAACGTACTTAGAATATTTTAATAACAAGTAACATCATATATATTTTCTGATATCTACAATCCAGGAAGGGATTATTACCATAATTTCCACCACTCACTGCCGTTATATTCGCATAATGTTTCCAGCGAGGTTGTAAAAATACTAACCTATAGATTCTTAAAGTAGTGACGAAATGGGAATTTTCATTCCTTCATATTTATTAAGTTATTTACAACTTTTAAATTGCATTCACATTATACAACTTTGACAGAATTTTAATTTCTAATTTCATATTGTCAGGGCCTAACAATTTGATTCAGATAACGTAAAAATGATATTGAACTATTTTTAATTCAGCATTTCTTATAAATTAATTGTAAAAAAAAAGTATATATTCTTTAATATTAAAATTAATGCAATGATACAACCGCAACAACATTGGAACAAATTGCGTGTTGTCATTTTCAAACCTTATATGTACGCGGTAGTTTTAATCGACGCATTGATATACGTTTTATGTATAATGGACTCATCAGCGAAATAAATAAAAGTCTTTCAGGATACAAAACCAAATCGTAATAATGTACGGTACGGACGCGATCTTTCATGCGGTACATTAGTGTATAATACCGTATAAATCGTAAACAGCGCTATATAGGTGTCAAGTTCAACACCGGATATACTACCGATCGGCTCCGCCGTCCGAGCAAAAGTCTAACTGGATGAAATATGGTGCGGTGCGGATTGAATGGATGAAAATCAACCGACGCAGAGAATACCACTACGGCACATCACACTCTACCACCACGATATTGCAACGAGAAAATGAGGAATCGCTGCGACAGAATCAGGCTTTTTCAATCTGAGTGAGCTGCAGCGTAGTAGTATCCCCTGTATCGGCGATATATAACAACGGCCGGCGCGTTCATCCTAAATAAACAGAGAAATGACGGAATTCTTAAAGTGACACGTAAGCGAAAAAGCTCAATTGAAAGAAAACAAGAGTAAGTATATAAGTAGAGCTTTGTTTGACATCGAGGGAAGCTTTTCAAGCTGCGCTGAACTGCGGCGACAATAAAACCTCGAAAAAGAATGCGCTCTCGTGATAACTGTGCGAAACTGACTGTCGCTTATTAAGAAAGGGTGATGATGACGAGATACATATCGCGAGGTTCTCAGGAAGTGGCTGACAATGAAATGGATCGTGCGAAAAAACGGGCCGAGCGGAAACGGATTGCGGACTTATATACACATATACGCGCAAAAAAAGAATGACTCCGCAAGAAACGTCGGCGGCGGTCGTGTTGCGCAACGTCTCTCTGACACAACTCGAGCAATTTTTATATCGGGATTTTATCGATGCGCCCCGGGACGTGTCCTGGAAAACCCGAAAACCTCTCTATCGTATTATATCTGTTTACATATTCGTATGTATGTATACGAAATAAGCTACCGATCAAGATTTTACGTAAGACGCCCGAAGGTTTCGTCGACGTCGAAATCGTTGGCTAAATTGGGGGGGAGCCGAAACGAAATTTGTTAAGAAGGTCGCACGTTATTATCCTATTCGTTCTTTCCTCGGCGTCGGTGAGAAAGTGATAAAGTCAATATTACGACACGCGCTTTAACACGTCGAATCGCACGTACAAATTAATTATATCGCTACAACGTAACGGTAAATTACGCTGGTATTTACGTTCGTTGTACACAGTATATACGTTCACTCGGCATCGCGAGTTCCCAAGCCGCTTAACCGCGCGCGACGAGCAAAAGCCTGCCCATGAATGGCACCTTCAGGCTCCAGGGCCTCCGAAATTTGCGTGTCGAATCCAACCTCGAGTTTCGTTAGGCCTTTTGATTCCTTGATTGGCAGCACTACTGATTTGCCGGACCCTCCAACAACGAATCGCTCTCGCGTCATTGTTTGACGGCACTCTGCTGCTTCATCAATTCGTCACGATTGTTTCATTTGTTTCATCGTGTAATAACCATAAAGGTCCTTCATGAGAGGGATGGATAGTTCACGAAGAACCTCGTTAATAGTGCCGCTCACTGTCTTTTCCTCATTTTTCTTATTCATTTTCGTCAATCGATCTAACAACTTTCTCATTGGTTATTGGACTCATTGATGGAGCATAGATTCCGGCATTTGGAGGAACAATCAAGGTGCAATGTTTCTGTATAGGGTCACCACCTGAAAATTCGCAAAGTCACGGGGCTGACGTTCGAATAAGGCGACTATACTCGACCAGGCCTCTGTCCATCTCGCTCTCGCAGCTGGCCGCGGGCCGAGCCTGCCGATAAGCCTCTCGGAATAATTCGCTTTTAGAAAGCAGATCGTCCGGACGGGAACGGTAACGGAGATGGGGGTATGAGGATGGAGGGATAGGGACAGGGACAGGGAACGTGCACCGCGGTACGCGATAATCTTGCGAGTACAATGCGCAACAAGAGCGCAACTGGGCTGTTTCCTTAAAAAAAAGAAAAAAAAGACGACGATTATCGCGAGCGGGTAACGCGACTAACAGCCAGTGCGGTTCGTCGGGCGACTCGAGACATCGCGCCGATAACCGCTGCACCGTTATAACACTTCACCGCTGCAGTATAAGAGTTTTACTCGCCTGATGGCTAGCTGCCTGACTCGCGTTGCAACAGACTGCTGAGGTGAACGTCAGTTAGACGTGCACTTAGACCGGTTATCTCTCTCTCTCTCTCTCTCTCTCTCTCTCTCTATCAATCTCGTGCCCTCTTCCTCGCTCATTTTCTATCTATGGCTCTCTTAAAAAAAAATTGCCGCTGGCTGCGGTGACCTTGCGGCACGCGGCGAGATGAAGTTTCAAGCGGTTACACGCCGCGGCCCGGCGATGAACGTTCTTCAGGCAAAAGTACCATTATACATATGGACGAATGAACTTGGGCGTAAACTTTTCGATAAGACGAGAATTTTCGTGCTTCATTTCGATTACAAATAGCCATATTTCTTTTCTTTGTCACTTTAAATACATGCATTAAAACCCTGATACCATTGAATATATAGAGTCGCAAGACATTTCGACGGTGTCGGTCAATATTACTGCCTCGGTTCACAATCGAGAAAACAACAGTGTTATACTTCAACATTGTATAATTGAAACGAACCGCATATACTTTTTATATATCGTTCCAGGCATTTGTATAAAATTATATTATTTGAATATATATAGTTATATTTTTCTGATATGCATCAATTCAATCATATAGATGATGAAAATGAATTAAACAGACTCTTCGTCACGTATATATGGTGTGCACGAAACTATTGCTCGACAAAATCCACGTGACCTTTCGATTAAATAAATAAATAAATGCGCACAAATCGATTAGAAAATACGTACGAGTCATTTTAGAGGAATGCGGAAATTTACTTTTCCTATATATATACAGACGACGCTACGCCGTGCCGCACCGTGCCGCGCGCGCCGTGAGAGTATTGTTCCCCGCGCCCGATTACTCGCGATATACTGATTAGCCAATTTATTATTCATCCAAGACGAACAATCGAAACATAATGAACTATTATTCCTGGCATAATGTATGATAAAATCTATTACGCCAAATCCAATAATTAAGCGACAATAACGACGACGCGAGAATTACTCTCTTTTATTAATCAGTATAACGATCCTGATCGTTCGGCTCTACGCGACAACCTTATATTAATTTCCCACGAGGAAATGTACGTGTCGAAATAGTGCGTTGAAATTGCCTACGCGATATCGAATTATTTTAAGGCGGGAAGTGCGATCAATCGCTCGATGTCAAAGAAAGCTTTATACGAAAAAAGTCGAGAAAACCTCGAGTAAAGTACCTTCTCTTCTTCTGCTGCACGCGGGATTTTGCCAATGATGCGGTGTCGGAACACAATTCGAAAAAAAAAGAAAAAAAAAGAAAAAAAAAAAACTAGAAAAGAAAACGATATTCTGGAGGCACATTTTCCACACTCGCGAACACTTTGAAGGTTTCCCCGCAATCGAATGCGGATCGGATAAAGAAAGTCGCCGAGTTCTACTGCTATATAGTAGAGAACAATCGAGAGAACCGCGGACCTTTCCGTGGTCGAAGCTTCCACTCGAATGAAACTGCGCTTCGGACGATTAAGCGCGTGCATGATTTTCTGCTGATATTTAGCGAGTATTCGGTTTCTCGCTCTGAAAAAAATTCAACACGATTCCCATAGTTCTCGAGCACAGTCAGCTCGGCAGGTCTGATAAGAAGCCCACGAGAGACGCGAGATCTCATATTGTTTTTATTATATATATACGTTACGACTCCACCACCATATACTATACGCCATGCTATATACGAACGGGCAACCCGATACCTTATTCGAGTTCGTCTTCGTATTTTCGAATTTATATACATGTGTGTGTGTGCATCAAGCAATGTGTATACGCTTCATTACGATCGATGATGGAGAGTCGACTCTGCACAATGTTGATTCGTTGGAAATTGAAATTATTTCACGAAACTTACATCTTATACAAATATATCGAATCGATTCCATAATTATACAAGACTGCGGTACTCGCGTATCGTACTTAAGATTCTGCAGCATTTCAATAAATGTAAACATTGTTTATCCTTTAGAGAAAGAAGTTACGAAAACCTATATGATTCTTCTTCGCAACAACCCTGGTAGAAATCTGTCCAGGTTTATGTTACACTACCCAGTTGTCCTATACCTTTAACATGGGAAAAAATCAAACTGGACAGAATCTAGACAAAAACTGGGCTCATTTTCTACTAGGGAATAAATAATTTCTGACAATATATTTTGTCTACGTAAAAAGAAAGGATGGGAAAAAAGATAGTTTCAGTGTCGCGTGTCGTATATACGTAACTTGAAACACCCGCTGCAATAATATATTATAACTATCAATGGAATCGAGCTGTTTAATCGTAACATCCTGCGAGTTTCTACGAAGGGTTGCGTATCAAAGTTTATAAATAATCTACCAATACCGTTCGATGGAATATACTATCGCGTATATTGGATGTAAAATGATATTATTTTCTCCACATATATACTGACCATAAACTATAGTAAGATTTTCTACTAATTATATCGTATATACATATATATAAGATAACTCTGACATTGAGGAAACGTGCTCGATAATAAGCAATGTCCTTGTTAACCTTCAATGATTCATTCGATATTCCCTACATTCGAATATGATACTGCAGGTATATCTTAATAAGTTCTTGAAATAAAATGATGACCATTCACGGTCGTCGAACCCTGCAATATAATTACGAATCGTAGTAATTATTCTATTATAATACATTGTATATGATGTTTCCCACGTCCGCAGAGTGTTGACGCTTTCAATACTTTCTTGAAAGTATATATATATATATAGAGATCATAAAAGAAGAAAAGAAACTGAAAAAGAAAAAAAAAGAACAATGAAACCCCAGTGTCACATTTAAATTTTGCAAGTGGCGAATGGTAGTGCTCAACCCATTACCTATAACAACTATTTGATGTTGTTCAGTTTTGTTCTTTAATAATTTAATGGGCCATTTAATTTAGCTTGAAAAGTATTTTAAAAGCGTCGACGTAAACATAGAAAACAAAACTTTATTATAATGCGACTGTTGCATAAAATTTAACGGTTTCGTCGATACTTGATGATATTTATTAATTGTTAAAACGTTCTGCATTATTTATGAACTTCGTTAATATTTTGCGGTACATTTTTACAGCCTCTTAGGAAGATTTCTGCAATGTGCAAAAAAGGAATCCAGGTGTCACGTTCATTACCGTCGTAAACGATAAGAGAGGCAGGTTCACTTTACTGTCGATTTTACCGCGTTTCATTAATTATATCGAAAATGAAAATATACATATATGCGGTCTTAAAGCAATCTTATATTTTGTTGCGTAAATTAATTTTTTTTTAATCATTCTCGGTGCTTCGTTCATAATTTTAAAATGCATTTAAGTATAATTAATGAGAGAAAAAAAATATATATATAATGCTTAAAATATCCAGAGAAATAGACTTGAGGAAAAAATGCTGCTGCAAAGTCGTATAGTGATTTTTTATTAAAACATAAAAAAGTGAAATTCACTTCCGTGAGATTGACATTTTTAATCAAACAGCAGAAAACGTATTTCATGTTATGGGCGATAATAATATGTCACTCTTGTAACTATATATATATATATATATATATATGCATATAATGCAGTTCTGTTGATCATAGATAGGAAATAAGTTCATTCTTTTCTAGCCTATAATAGACAGATAAATCGTAAACATGGAATGTCGTTGCCTACTTGACGGTATATACTGACTGAATATAAATTGAAAAGCGGATTAAATTATTTAAATCATTTATATATATGTAGTATAAAAGGATTTTTATAGATTTTAGGATCTAAGACTGGCTTGTGGCCTTCTTTAGAAAGATTTTATATATTCTAGAAATAATTATTATATACAAAAATCATAAGAAAATTTGTAAAAAGGTTTATTACAAAATATGAAACTAAAATCAATGAAATATTTGTATACTATAAACCTATAAATGATTTTTAAATATAAAAGTTTAGACCAAGTCAGTTAGCCCCATAAAAAGTCATTTTTAGATTTAGTAAAAAATACAAATTCTTATTTTTTGTTTTTAACATCTATATATAATCCAAGTACATTAAAATATGTACTGGTGTTAAAAAATTCATAAATTAGAAAAAAAATAAAAAAATATGTTATAAGTTTTGCATAAACGATATTCTTGAACGAAATATTTTATGACTTTAATCAATAAAAAAAAAAAAAAAAAAAAAAAAAATATTTTATGAACCGAGTCTTTTTTTATGTGTACTCGTTTCCGTAGCTATATATAGGATGTGTCCTGTATACTCGGATTAAAACTGAGCTGTTAGGAAAGAAAAATGAAAAAGCAATGAAAACATTACTTTTTATCGTCATTTGTTTACGCATTTCCAGAATCACAAAAAAATGTGAACATGCGGAAACGTGCCGGGAAGTCATCCAAATGTTTACAATAATTCTTTGTGCTTGCGACGTGAGAATATGCGCAGAGGCAATTATGTAATACGGAGGCATAATATTGAACAGCGTTTAACGTATACAGAGTGAGGAGTTTTTAATTTCCGACGTGAATGAACGAACGCTAACGTAATTTTCAGTTACGTCGACAAGAATTGGGGCAAACAAGAGTTTGTATGCTTTGATTTTATCACTCTTAAATATTGTATTGTATAACATCTAATTGAACTTTTTCCCACGAGCACTTTCAATGGCTCCTGATGCATGCGGTATATACCAGGCGTGGTACTATCTTCATCTTGTATACCCTCTCGGGTAGACTTATTCCGTTGAATATATACATGTTATAACGCATGATCTTCCAATTTTTTGTTTTCAGTAATTTAAATATAAATAAAAGAATAAATGAAAAGAAGATATAAAAGAGTAACGAAAACGATGTTTCGCTGTCAAACAACGAAAATCAAAAAGAACTTTCACGTCGCATTCTTCGTGCCGGAGGATTGGACGACGAGTTTCGAACAACAACAAAACAACAGCGACAACAACAACAACAACAACAACAACAACAACAACACCCCAAATTATGACGATTTGACCATTGCGTTGTTGCGTTGCATCCCGAATGGTATATACAGTTGTGCATCTCGTCGTCGCGTCATCGTGCTGCGGTTTCCGTATGTTTCCTTGACAGTTCGTGACTCACGATCGGTGCCGCGACTCTTTTTCGTTGGACGGTCGTGTCCGTGTCCCCGAACACCCAGGAACCGCACACGGTGCCTCATCGCGGCTCACCGAAGGTATACGCGTCTATATATATATATATATATATATAGACGTAATCGTTATATATGTATAACAGCACCTCGCCGCCGCGCCGCAGTGACGTGCCGTGCCGTTGCATCGTTTACTATACACACACACACACACACACACACACACACCCGCTCTATATATATGTGTGTGTGTGTATGTGTGCGCACCCGGGTACAAGGTGAAGGATGCAGTCCGAGAGACCTGAGACGATGAGGCGAACGCTCCCGAAGAGGAAGCAACAACTTATAGCTCGTAATTAGCAATTGCGTACACGCGTAATTAAGTAGCCGCTTCCGAGCGAGTTTTCGCATGCACACATCTTGGCAACTCTGAGACACTGCTCATATACGAGAAGCCGATATAGGAGTGTATAGAAACGCGGGAGAGAGAGAGAGAGAGAGAGAGAGAGAGAGAGACAGAATGCATGCCAAGTGGTCGTTGGGCGACGGACGACGAACAGTGCCGGGTGGTCATTCACCGTAATGAGATGTCTCCGTTTACTCGAATTAATACACGAAACACCTTATGCCTACTTGTCAATTGAATGGTTCACTAATTGCGTTCTTACGTTTTCGTTTGTTTGTTTGTTTGTTTGTTTGTTTGTTTGTTTGTTGTTTGGAAACCGAAAATATGTCATCTCATCATGTCGCATTATCGAGAAAGTCAAATACTTCAAAAATAAAGAAATATATTTACACGACTTACAGCGACGATTATGTTTTTCTTTTTTTACTTATTTATTTATTTATTTATTTATTTATTTATTTATTTATTTATTTATTTATTTATTTATTTATTTATTTATTTATTTATTTATTTATTTATTTATTTATTTATTTATTTATTTATTTATTTATTTATTTATTTATTTTATTTCGAAGCTTTATTAATTATACATTTTTAATGAGTTCATCGTCAACACTTTTTGATCGTTGACAATTTTTAATATTCATTACGATTATTATGAACGTTTCCAAAATTTGTTATCCTGACACATTTGTCATTGTCTTACTTTAGTCGTTTTTTCATTATTTATACTCGTTTTAAACTGTCCACTTTGTTAATATGTTTATTTATTTATTTATTTTTTTTTTTTTTTTACGAATAAAAAGAGAAATACTTAAAATGAAAATGGATCTCGAAGGCAGTCAGCATAAAAAGCATAATTCATTCGAGAAGAAGGCTTATGCATTTGCACTAGATCATATCGTCCTACGTTCGGACGTCTTTCTTGCTTTATTTATACATATATATATATATATATATGTAATATATAAGTAATTTATTTTTCCGAGCGCGCATATATATCTCCGTCTCTCTTTCACTAATTCAGTATAATGCTCTACAATTGATAGCCTACATTCCCGAGTGCATTTAAGGGCTTTCCGTATTAAACCTATGAAATACAGCCGTTTTTTTTTTTCACCGTGTGCTCTTAAATGATTGTAGCGAGATAATAAATGAAGAAAATGAGACGTGAAATCAGATATATTGATGTTGCGGTCGAATAAACAGTTTAAATGAAAAATATATGTACGATTTTTTGTTATATTGGCCAAACATATACGTATTCGATAACCAGTGTAAACTTTGCATTAAAGTTCCGTCATGCGTCTTATAGGTATATAACCGTATATAGCTAAAAGTGTTGTATATATATATATATATATACTTTCCAAATTTGTATAGAAAGATCAATATAACCAGGCTGATTCATAAAATCAATAATGGTATATATATATAACGAGAAACGCAGAGAGTTGAACTGTTTAAAAGCTTCTTCTTAATACATATATATATATACTATTTGAATGATTGACAATAGATACATAATTACAAGTATAGATATATTCTTTTATACTTGTGAAAATTGGAAAGTGAATGTATACATACTTGTCTTCGCGATTATCCAAGTATCAGAATCCCAACTCCAAACTCACCTGAAACACGAAAAAAGTCGTCGTGGTTAGTTAATATTGACAACAGTATATATATAGTAGGTACATTCATTTGTAAGGATATATATGTATATATGCATATATAGTTTTCTTTACAGTCTCTTCTTTAATATCGTTTTATTTTTAGAATGTTTTTATTTCTTCGCACGTACGTGCATATATAGCATATGCCGTACAGTAAACTAGGTCGGTTCAATAGTCGAGAAAAACTATTTATAAGTAAATTGTTTTTGTTTGTTTGTTTTTTTTTGTCAAATTTTGAATGAAAACTCTGAAATTAATGCCTGTTCCTGTTACAAAAAAGAAAGAAAGAGAAAAAAAAACTCTTTTTTATAAGAGAATGAAGAAATCATTAGAACCGGACGTCCAGGACTTTAAGCTTATTATCCATTGTCGATCACAAATAAAAGGACAAAATGATTGTACCGATGCTCCTTCAATTATATACGTACGTTAATTAAGTCATTATTATTTTATATACTAATTTGAGTTAATAAAATTATTCGATTTATTTTAGATAATTGATGTTTAGAGACACTATATATATAGATAGATAAACACGTGGCGTCCAGCGTGAATTTGAATCAATGAATGTCAAGGTGAAAAAAATGTCTTGAGGTCAAAGAATTTGGCCGCCATTTTTAATTATAAAAGTCAGATTTACAATATTACCGACTGCAAAATGTCGCTCTACACCCTTTCATCAACATTTCAGTACTTTATTTTAGTCAGCAACTAAACGAACCTGCAACCGTCATTTTAAGTCCGACGTTTTGAATCTAATGAATATTTCGTAAAGAGTGATATCGAAATGTACAATGCGGATCAATTTTTCACTTTTCAAAATTGAAAAATTCAACATTCGCGTTACGCCTCGGGACGAGGGAAAGCCAATACAGTGGCTCGACGTGTGATCGACGCTTCATCCATCATCAATACATGATGTAATATACCTTTTTTATGCTTTTTCTTAGAGGGATCAGGTGCCCCGAATCTCCGTCCTCGAAAGGTTAAATATTCAAGACATATGTATGTATTTCATTCTTTCTAAAAATGTATAAGAAACATACAAAAGATTTAATTTATATATAGAGGTCATCAAAAGCTATCTATTGGGTAATATATTGACCCGATGAGTATCAGTATATACGGAAATAAATATCGTCAGTACACGGAAGCAGTACTAACGAATGACCAACTATTGTCCCAATAATATGAATTCCCAGCAATGGCCGGCCAGTATTAAAACGGTACTGGCTATCTTACTGTTTTTACAGTAGGCCTGCATTATAATGCATTACATTCTATAGAATGTCAACATTGGCATGCTAACATATAACATAACATAATACATACGATCAACCAGTATACTCTTACCAAAAAGTTGTACGGAGCAAGAAAAAAAAAAAAAAACAATATAGGAAACGATACAGAAACTGTATAGTTTCATATAATTCTTCGCGTGTCCTGTATGTAGAATGTTTTTGTACGGGATTCGGGGTCCGATACAGATAATGAGTACTAGGCCAAGACTAAAGATAATACTGAAAATCGGTACGGTCAGTGCGCCAATTCAGCTCTGCCAGTGCTGGCGCGGTATTGGTCCATTTGTTAACTTCCCAAATGGGCATATAAAACTGAAATGTCTCTGAATGATATTAAGATTCATACATGCATATCTAAGAATAATTTGGGAGAGAAACCTAAACAAACAAATGGTTGATTCGAGCATGAAATGGTAGACCATGATGTATATGTGTGTGTGAGTAGTATAGAGAAGCCGTATATAATCGATATTTCCAGTAAACATACGGAATTAATTCCATCCGACAAGTGTATTAGAGAAATGCATTAGAAGGTGTAGGAAGGAAGGAAGACGCAGAGGCAACCGATGGAGAGGCAAAGGCCTTGGATCGTGTACTCTCATCGAAAAGGGGGAAAGAAAGGGTTGGGCTGGTTGATGTTGGTGGCTGCGATGCGGGGCACAGATGTATAAGAGATGAAGGTATATATATATATACGCGAGTCTACTTACGCGCCGAGTCTAGGTAGCTTTTATATATATGTACTATATATACGTATAGAGTGGACGAGGTTATAAGGCCCCGGGTTGAGGAAGGTAAAGGAAGAGCTCGCTAGCTCGCTCGCTCGCTCGCTTTGCTAACGGTAATTCCTTAGGCCATCGGTACCGCAATTCAACGAGGCCTCTCGCGTATACGAGTCGGCTGCTGTACGTGTGTTCCCGCGATGCGTTCGTGCGTTCCTGCGATTTACTCGCACGCAGTCTCCGAGCGATAACAAAACGAGCCCATGTTTCAGCCAGGATAGGCCCGGCATTCCTGAGACGTTGCTGATCCTCTCACGCACGCGAGTTTCTCGCAAAAACTGGAAGCCCTTTCAGGAGGCGTTCGTGGGTGGATACGCATATATATATATCCCACGAACTGTTGCGCTGCGCGGAGGGTTATTTCACGAATTTTTGTTGGGCAGTTCGATGTACTTTGAGGGACATATATATATACAACGATATGCAAGATTTGAAAAGCAGTACTATATATATGTGTATATGGTATAGGTAAGGTACCGGTAAAAAGTTTCATGTCGATAATGACCATTTGTGGCAATTTCCAATCCCGGTGCTCTTCCTGACAACTATACACACACACATATATATATATATATATACGTATATATATATATATATATATATATATACGTCATGTAAGAATGATATTCCGGGTTGTTCTGGAGAAATTCGCAAACTATTTTAATGGACTAGGGAATTCTCCTGAAATGATCAACTCGTAATTTCGCCTAATGGCGAATGTCGGCTTTGAGGCCTCTAATGTTCACGTGCTGGCCACGTAGAGAGATTTACTGTAACCGTGGTATATATAGGTAAAATATTTCGAGTTTGCGACTCTTCTAATTAGCTTTGCATGGACAATCAAACCGTTTCAAATTCTACCATTAATCCCGAGATTTGAGTTTTGAATGCGAAATCAAATTTAATGGAAA
This sequence comes from Trichopria nigra, assembly GCA_030522945.1. Lineage (NCBI taxonomy): Eukaryota > Metazoa > Arthropoda > Insecta > Hymenoptera > Diapriidae > Trichopria > Trichopria nigra. The sequence goes on along the minus strand of JAPYZR010001165.1, from coordinate 2,579 downwards.
TTGTCCATTGATATTTTGTCTTTCCTAGATTTCTTCTTTTATTTCATTAATTTGTTTTCATAATCACTATCAAAAATAATAAGGCAAAAAAATAAAATTATAAAAACCAATGCGTTATATTGTTTGAAGGTGAATGTCTGATGATTAATAAAATTATTAATTGCCTTACCGATTTCCCTAATCGCTATTTTGTATTCAAATTCTTGTAGACGAAACACATATTATTGCGTATGTATAATATATATATATAAATAAATTTGTTGAAATTTCACAATTTCTAAATAGAATTATTAACGAAACAGTATTTAGTTTTATTTCTATCAAATTCAATTTAATCAAGACAATTATTATTAGAATCTCTCAATTAATAATAATTATATTATACAAACTCGTGTTTGAATAAATACACAACTCGTGTCAATACCATATAATATTTATATATATAGAACGAGATCTAATTACCCATTGCGTCGATCTCAAACATACTTGTGGGAGATTTACACAGGCGACGTATTCCAATTGAAGAAGGCGGCCTTACGCTCAACCACAACTCACCCACGCCTTTTGCTCATAACTTTCTCACTGCATTCGAATCAGTCGGAAAATTCATATACGTGAAGTAAACCTGTGCTTATCATTGATCTTTCAAGCGGCTGCGTTATTGTGCATGTGTATAAATTGGAATGAAAACGAGGAGGAACGAGATTACGAGAAAACACGATATGTTCGCTCCTGATGTTTTCTTAAAGTGCTCAAAAGAAGGAAAATGTTTAAATCATTTGCGATTTTACGTTTTATCAACGATATCTTTTCAATTTTTTGATCAACAGGAACAAAGTGAGAACTGTACGACGAAGTTGAAAAATAAAAAATAAAAAATAACAAAATTATTTAAAAATAATTCATTATTTTTCATTCTATAGATGTATATATATGTTATAATTATGTATAATAAATATTCACGAAAATTTGAAACCTTTCGGATAAAAAAAAGAATTTTCATCAATGCAGCGTATAAATAAGTGAATAAAATGCAATATCGATTCTCAATTCTTATATGAATTTTATCCACACCTTTTTATTCCCTTTTAAAATTCAAAATCATTCGTGAAAAATATAACATTAGCTTAAAAATATAAAAGTTGCATTTTTAAAAACACTTTTTTTTAATATTATGTTCGTTGTGATACCCTCCGAAATGTACATAAGCCATAACAATATAATAAAATCATTAAACTACCAGGCAAAAGTTTGTGAATTGACGGGAACAAGATGAAGGGACATTTTATATAATAGTATGTCTTGATCTCTACCAATATTGAGAACTAAAATTAAAATGTACATTGATGGGAGAAAAACGATAAGACTACCGAAATGACAACAGTAGAAAAAATATCGGCAGTTTCTACCCATATTCTATTTTGGCCTCTGTGCTAAAAGTAATGGAGGACAGAAAACATGTCCATAAACTGCGCTCTTATTTTCTACTTGGGAAAATATTTTGCATTAAGAATTCAAGTGGTTTTCATAAAGTCATTTCAGCTAGCATTTCATACATGCTAAATATCTGACCTTTTTTTCAAAGTGGAAAATACTATACAAAATATGTAGTAGCAGATTTGTAGAATTATTTTTATGTACGATTCAATTTTTTGTTTACGAGTATGTTATTGTAGAAAATCTTAATTTTGTTTTGACGATTCGTTGTTTTTGACAGTTGATGGTATGTATATAGTGTTAAACCATATGCCACTACCTTTATATATAGGCTTCGATGTAAGAGAATATCTTTCATTTGTCATTATCTATGCGTATTCAAATTTCTGGCGTGAGAATTAGTTATAGGAAATTAAGTGATTACGGTAGTAGCAGACATTGCGAGAGCGAACGTAATAAAGGTGCACCGGTAATAATGTACATTGTCAGTTTTTCAAATCGGCATTGCACAAATAATGGCAGTCTTTCGACATTCTGCGATCGTTATTACCAATCGTTGCCTTGTAAATATAACTGCTGGTTCAAATTATAGACCTTTATTTGTAACGGGTCGTTTCTAGACAAATCAACGAATAAAAAATCACTCGGTATATACCATTAATTGAAAACGCTTAAATCATTTCAAGTATACGGGTGAATTAACGCCCATCATCTATTATTGTATATATATATGGAATTATTTATATCAGCTTCAACAAATACCATGAAAGGACAACGGAAATGTGAAATAAGAAAGCAATTTATTAAATCTTTATTCATATATTTATAGTATAGCGATAATTAATATTCAATGAACGAGTAGGTTAAAACAACCATGAAACGTAACCATATTGAAACGATGTATGATCTTATAATGAGATTCAAAATTGATGGCTTTTTCGCAAGTAGAAAATTTTCGCGAAGGTACATCATCTATTCTATTACTGGATGATCCTAATTAATAAATATTTGTATAAATTTATAAAATAATAATAATTAATCATGAGTCATCGTTTAGCTCTCGTAGCGTTCGGTCGTGTTACCGATTGCTCCGTATCGTATTTATAAACAAGTGTTTACATTACGAGCGTTCGCATGTGTAC
>JAPYZR010001164.1:14717-56101 GCA_030522945.1 Trichopria nigra | reverse complement strand
AATTTGCTATAAAAATAATCATATCTAGTATTTTCTAGACAAAACCGATATAGAAACGAGACAGAATTCATATTTTATGTAACCTAGAATTTATAGTAATGTTCACCATTAAATTTCTAGATTTTCTACATCAAATCTGGATAGAATCGAGAGATTTTCTCGTACAGATTTTACAATGGTTTTCCGATATAGGGCCTTTACAATAAAACGGAATGCCACGATTAATTTGTACCTGGGTTCCGATATTATTTTTAATTTTGAATTTAAATACCGCTTCTACAAAATACATTCTCTGGATTATAATCGATCCACTCAAATATCTCAAAAACTATAAGCGCTATACAAGAAAAAAACTCCGAATAATCCTACTGAAAATTCCCATATAGGATCCCATGTGGGAATTTGACTTGAACTACCACGCACAAAAATGTTGTTTTTTGAAATTAAAAAATTTGTAGGATATATTTTATACAATTTTAAACAAGATAGAAACAATATGGTTTATTCTAAAACGAATCCCATATGGGAATTTTGAAATGGGATTTCTATTACAATAAAACATATTTCTTTCTCGTTTAAAATTGTATAAAAAATATCCCAGAATTTTGATCACCCCAAAAACAACATTTTCGTATATGGGATTTGACGTCAAATTCCCACATGGCATTCCATGTGGGAATACACTTTCACGAGTAGTGTGTAAAGTTATTATTGGATAATTGTCTACTTTATATCTTTGTTAGGTAATATACTACTCTATAAATTTCTTAGAGTGAAATTTAGAATTATTAATTATAACTCTGAAATTTACAGAGTATAATATTGGTTCTTATTACACATAGGTATTTAAATAAAGTACAAGGCAGTCCTGATGCTGCGTATATACAAGTACATCAGTCTTTTATATAAATTATGTACTGTCATCAGTTTTACAAGGTCCAAAGTTACAAAAAAATAAAAATAAAATAAAATAAAAAATTATAAGATTATTTTCTTTGGCTCTTGTACTATTATAAATCGAGTAATACTAACTTTTGACCCAAAGGCGAATAGAGCAATCACATATGCATTAAAAAAATATAACCGAAATTTCACACGAACGTCGACGATATTTTTTGATACTATTTGTGTGTGTGTAAATTACATCTGAAAATAGAAAGCGGTGTGTAAAGGCTGCATTTTGCAAGCACTGCATAAAAAATACCATTTTTCAAGAAGAATCCTTAAACATTCACTTTAAGCACTAAAGAGAGGCATCTAAAGTACTTTAAGCGTTGTCTTTACTTATTATACCCCAAAGTAAATAACATTAAATAGGACATGTAACTCGTGCGTATAATATTGCTGTAATATTTCAGTAATATTGCAGTGTAATATTATTGAAATATATATCTATAATATATCACCGCGGTATATGGTATATCGCCTCGAAATATTTCGCAATATTTCAAGAATATTACATTAAGACATATCGCAATGCAATATTGCAGCAATACTTCAGCAATATTTCATATAGTTATATTGCGCCATAATATTCCTGAAGTCTTGCTGCAATATTTCTGCATTATTTTAATTTCATATATCACACTCAAATACTGCAATAATATTCAAGCAATATTACAACATCGCAGTAATATTGCCGCAATATTGCTGCAATATTTCCTGACGTGTGGGTACTTTACATCACCCAAGTTCTATATCAATATTGTATTTGCTAATTAAAAATTGTCATATGTCGAAGATAATATACTTTCATAAATTATTGTACCGTAGGTATTTTTCAATGTCGCACATCCATCAAGCAGTACAGAACAATACGTCTATACTTGTTCATCCGGGTAATGTGAATTCACGCGCGAATTTTGCCGTACAAGAATCCCCCAATGGGTTCGTCCTTGGGCCTCGAAATTCAAATCCTTCCGTATGTCTCATGACGTGTAGTGACAATATGGCAGCGGGCGGGAACGGAACAAGCGGTCGGGAATCTGCAAATTTATGCCTCGTGCGGAGTCGCGAATGCGTCGATGCATAAAAGAAGACTTCGACGGATTGTTGGTGCGAATGCGCACGTAATAAGTAACGTAGCGCAACTTTGCGAGCATCGAATTCGTGAAGCAGGAGAATGCACACACGCACAGTTAAGGTCGGCAAAACACATCAGGGAAGCGCATTGCTGGATCGTGAATTCACGAAACTAACGCCTCCGATCGTCTCATTCACTCGAACGTTTCGTACTTTTCCTTTGCGGTATTGCTTTTGTTGCCGATAAAAACGAATAAAAAACTACGTCACTCCTCGTCGAACAGCGATCGGAGAGGAAAAACGACTTGGGAAGACACGCATGAGAAACTGCATCGGATTTGGCTGCCCTTAATGTTAATCGTGGCGTGAACGCGGCCACTCGGATGTGACAAAAAAACTGAAACAAACTTTGTGTACTTACCGAATTTATTGCTGGTCTTTGGAACTAATTCGCCTCCCAGTAAATGAAATATAGGATCGGAAACTTCTTAACATTTTGGATCCATTTTCAAGACTCTGGTTCTTGTCTGCGAAGGGCTTCAGAGTGGTCTGACAAATCCTTACAACGCATGCTGTAATAAGAGCCAAGTATTTGGCTCAACCGTAAATTTATGTCAAATTTTTATTGACGCATTGTTTTTAATCTTAATGGATGTACAATCATCTTGGACGGTTTAATTTTGATTACATGTAAACCAGAGTCCAATTAAAAATGTTGTTGCGGGCGAAAGAACGTGTACGGATGTATACACGTTCAGTCGGAATAACGAGTTGAGCTAATTACAAACTTTGACTTCAATCCGCTTTATAAAATCCGAGGGGTATACAACCTGCAGATTAATTATACGAGGTAATTACATTACAAACCCAACTGGATTCAAAGGCAATAAGTATCAGCTAAGATTATATATAACTCGAGAGACAGACACGTAGTATAGGCGGACAGAAAGAGACGGAGTCGGAATGAGAGAGGAGATGGAAACGAAGAGGACGACGAGATAGGGGCGGGGGAAAAGGGAATCGAAGATATGCAGATGTCTTGTAGCTGGTCTGATGGCGAGGGGGAGGTGGAGGAGGAGGCGGAGGAGGAAAAACGGGCTAAAATGAACCTGTCGCGCCGCAGATGCTTGATCATCGAGTGGACGACATGGAGGAAGCCATATCCGAACGCGACCCTCTCATAGGAGATGCCGAAAGAGGTCCCTTTCGGATGGTCGAAGGTGGGGATAAAGACCTTTTCCGCAAATTCTTGAAGATATAGCCGAACCGACGACCGTATATATACAACAGCTCGCCAACCCGTTCGTCGCTCCTTTCTCTTCTGCTTTTATATATGTACCAGGAGATATGCTCCCACATGCAAGATGAATCCCCCAACCAACACTTGCGAACCAGGCTCCAGACTTGGGTTACAGCTAGGGAATGCCAAAATCCGACGTTGCTATCATTTTTTAGCTTTAATACCGTATTTAGTTAAGGCGCGTTCACTTGGGAACCTTTGTTGACTTGTATTATGGTATTTTCTTTTATTTTTTATCTTTATCTGAAAGTACAATGTTTCAAGAGTATTGTGTCCAAATTTTGTATAAATCTTAGCGATATTAACGGAGATATGGCATTTTTATTATCGTTGCTCCGACCGGGTGTTTCGTATTCGCTCCGTGCACGTCGTTGGAGGGGATACAGAAAACGATTATAGCGCACGTGGTGTTGAAAATGAACAACATTTCAGGACTTTTAGTATTACAATTGAATGAAAACAAGCAAATAATATGAGCCACGCTATACTTGTTGTGTTGTCAATTGAAAAATAATGGGAAAAATAGTAAATGTAAATTTTACAGTTTTTCTGGTGTAAAACAGATGGAGCAAACATAACCTGAGTAACATAACCTCCATTTCTCAGTGTACACGTGAGTTTTGGAGTTATGCTTGCATTTGTCACTTTAGTTGTAGACATAAGTACAAGTGGCTTGTGAAATACGACGCAGATGGTCAATCTGTAAATAAAACAGATTTCAATTGATGCATAAGGTAATGGTTTGTCCTTAAGGTTATGATTTTTTCTCTGATGTAAATAAACCATACGCATAATTACGATTGACGAATCACTTGAGCAGTAATTTCATAACTTCCATCTTTTCTATGCTCCTCAACTTTTCGGACGTGACCAGCGTTAACCAGAAGTTCCTTTTGGAATAGTTTCTGGTTGAGAAATTATTTTGTGACATATTTTTTCAAATCCGGTCATGATAACTATATCCATGTTGGAATAAGAAAGGTGAAGCAATGTTGTGGATGCACGGTATCCGGATAATATTAAGTACTATCCAAGTCCTGCCTATTCGTTACATTCGTAATGTTAATGCCTAATGTTGTTATGCTGGTTAGAAACATATATATTTCTTATGCGTGTAAATTAAGTGACGTATTTACTTGACGCACACGGTGTGTACATGGAATTACAAACAAAAAAAATATTTGTTAAGCTAAAATCACAAGATTGTATACATTTTAATTTTTAAAAGTTATTTTCGTAGAACCAATTAAATATATATATAAGTAAAAATACATTGATTTTCTATAGATTTTCATCATATTTCCATTTATTTTATTAAACAAAACACCAAAATGTTTTTTTGTTAATAATACCTTAATACATTAACAAGAGAAGAAAGTGCCAGATACATGATCTGTTTGAATTTTTACCTGACTATATGTTTCTAAGAAAAGCCTCACTCTTCAAATTGTATGTATAGGACTTCTTCTATGAATTAGATTTCATTTAAATATCTCATGTTCTAAATCTCTTATTGTAAATATTATAATGTATAGTTCTTACGTTTCTACAAACGTCGATGATTTAAACGAGAACATCCCAATACCTTAGGGTTCTATATAATGGAAGTTTTATGATTATCACGTGGAGAAATGGTATATGCATTGTCGAGTTCATACACGTGACAATTGTTTTCCAGATTTAGATACGACATTAGTAATGTACCATAAATAATTTAACAAATTATAAATTGTAAAAAAAATGCTATTGTATTTTTATCTATTTATGAACGTACCAATCGTACTCAGATTCCAATACGCAAATTTAAAATAGTGCAATAATTAAAAAAATAAAAAAATAATAATAATAATTATTATTATTATTATTATTATTATTTAACAATATAACATTTTTCAGGATTGTTTAAGAAATAATTGGCAATTAATTTATAAAAGTTATAGTTCAATAAAATGTATTGAACAAACAATATTATTCTATAGAAAGAAAAAATTAAGAAACGTGAGAAAATTAAATATTTGATGGATAATAATCTGGAAAATAACAACGATAATAATCACAGTGCTGTAGAAGCAGGGATTTGTCCTATACACGAAAAAAAAAAAATTGTAAGGCCAACCATACTACGTAATTGACACAGCTATAGTCTCCTGGTTGACACGACCATTATCGTGCTTGATACAAGCATAGTTTGCTTGCTCCAACAATACTTTTGTTCTATGTATGTATCTTCAGTAAATGTATAAATAGTGTTGAAAAGTATTTTTTGCGCCTTAGATACGAAAAATACGGTTATATGACACTTCACCTTCTGCCATTTCACCTTCTGCCATTTCACCTTCTCCCATTTCACCCTCCGGGACGTTTCACCCTCCGGGACGTTTGGCCCTCCGGGAAGTTTCACCATCCGGGAATGTCCTAGTGTTTCAACACTAGGACATTTTTTCTCTAAAGGTCTCTTCCCGAAGGGGGCGTAGGGGAGGGTGGACACAACATGCCTTGCCCCCCCCCCCGGACCACCCGCTTAAAAACTAACCTAACCTAACCGTCACAATCCTGCCTGAAACTTCCGTATTATATGAGAGCCTTAGAGATGATCCTATAGTGTTGAAACTTCCCGGAGGGTGAAACGTCCCGGAGGGTGAAATGGGAGAGGGTGAAATGGGAGAAGGTGAAATGGCAGAAGGTGAAGTGTCCAGTGACCGAAAAATACTATATGTAATAAAAATAGGATTGACAACAATTGGGATGCATTAAGAATAAATATAAGATAAAAGAATTATAATATTATCGTCGTAGTATAGGTCAATCGAGAATGGAGAAACTTCTTGAGAACAATGGTTATATGTACACGTTAACGTGACCACATGTTGGTACACTCAAACATCAAAATAAAAACAAAATTTCTAGTCCATGAAAAATATAGCATGGATATTGAGACTGCAAAATGTCAATACACGAAATCTTCAATGACACCTTTAGTATATCAAAAATCAACATCTTCCTATTAATGAAAAAAAGAAAAGTAAATATTACAAATGATAAACATTGCACTATTTACAAACAAATTTTTTCTTCAAAATTTTTCATTTCTTTATACACTCGGTATAACAATAACTTGAAACATATGTATATAATAACTTGGAAATAATATTTGCAATTTGCTGGGCCTACAGTTTTTGGAAGCAAAATAATCATCAGCTGATACCTAGCAGAATTTGATCCTTTATTGCCGAGGCTTTAGGATATCTTTTTCATAGGTTCACAGATTTGTCTCATGTTTCAATATCAGAATGTACCTGTCATATTTTATTCTACGGCGAACGCATTGTGAAGATCCTGTTGTTTTTTGTCGTCAAGGATTTAGATGTTGATTTTAATGGATTCGGTTGGATTGGATTTCTTTTTTGTAAATCATTAATTGCTATAAAGTTATTCTTGAACGAGTCAATTCATCCTCCAGATATTCTGATTCTGATATTGCGCCATCCCAGGCAGAAAGTAATCGTGTCATTCCAGTTTATTGAAAAGGCCCTATATCGGAAAACCACCAAAAAATCTGTACGAGAAAATCTTTCGATTCTGTCTAGATTTTACATATAGTGGAAATTACTGTACATTCTGCCTCGTTTCTATATCGCTTTTGTCTAGAAAATACCAGATGTGACTATTTCTATAACAAATTCTTTTTATTTAGGTTAAAATAAAGTAGTCCATTAAAATTCGCGGATATGGAAAAGAGAGAACCGGTATCATTTCGTAAATAAAAACGTAAAGCACAATTAAAAGTGATAAATAATTTAAGAGTACTATTTAATGAAAATGACTTTAATAATAATAAATATGAACCATTTGCTAAATTGCAAGTATTATAGGTATTAGGAAATACAATTTGGATTACTTTCCATCGTATCAGCATCGAAGAATGTCAGTAACAGGAAGCTTGTATGGAAATAGAAGAGGATAGTGAAGACTGAGAAGAAGAATATGAAGGAAATGAAGAATTTGGAGATGATTGTAATGAAGGAAATTATGACAATCGCAGCAATAATATCAATAATGTTGGCCTTGGAAGTAGTGACAGTGATAAAATTAATGGCTGCGATAATAATAATGATGATAATGATGATAGCGATGACAATACTGATGAACAATAACAAGAGCTACAAACAAATATCGTTAATAAATTGCGTGATTGGGCAGTTTTTCGCGGTTTTCAATCTGCGCAGTGTTTCCTAGATAAAAACTAGTCTGTTTCTACTTAGATCATGCGCATAGATTATTATCATGGCCATATATACTATAGGCGTCAACCATCTACCTTGGGGCTGCATAGTCTTCCAGCCTATAACCGGTAATTATTCTTGGAAACCTAGATGGAATCGATACAATTCCACGATTAATTTCTACCAGGGTCATAGGTCCACACAAAGGCTGTGATTCCTTTCCGTGCGGTCATACTATATTATAATACGAATCTAAATTAGATTATTGGTTTGTTGATGGTCTTATATAGCACTGCTGATACGACATATCCGACGATGATGTTTTCAATTAGGTGTAATGTCGGTGAGTCCATTGCTTCTGGTCCATCAATTAATCCTTTTCAATTCCTTGTAGTTTTCTGGGTGCTGTCTCTGCTATTTCTTCTAGTAGACGTCTTGATATACGAAGTAGGTCGAGATAAGGATATTCTGTCAGATGTATAAGATCGTTTCAGGATTTGACTGGCAGCCATTATGATTCCTACAGTAGTTGCTATAAAGCTATTAGTAAGCCAAAGGGGGTTGTCGCCAATGCCAGCCAACTTTTTGTTTTGATCTTGTGTACTTCATTGTAAGTACTGAATTCTTTCCAAGTCGTGCGAATTAAAGATGGAAACTGAATTTCTATGTCGGGGAACATCTTATATAAATAAAAATTAAACGACAATTATAGACATTTGTAAACGTCATTTTTTGTGCTCTACTGACTATGCTTATGTGCCCCGCGGCGCCCGCGGGGGCGTGTGCTTCTCCCCCCCCGCCCCCCGCCCTCCGTCGCAAACCGGCCCCCCCCCCCCCCCCCCCCCTGCCCCAATCCCCTAACACTCCCCAGTCTTACCCCCTCCTCGATCTTTCTCGCTCTTCCGAAAATTCACCATCCTTGTTCCCCATTGATGGAATTTCTTTACGTAACTCTTTTCGTATATCCATTTCCTTGATCTCCTTTCGTTTTTCTCGCATTTGTCGTCGTTCACGTTATTCTGAATTTTATCCTTTTTCGATATTGTCATTCGTTCTGGAAAAAATAAATGAAATCATCTTTGAAATAGATGAAGCATTATACAATTGCATGAAATTAATTGATATTGTTTTCTAACTGTATATAAACAAGTTACAAATATATGATGTTTTTCGCCCTACTGAAAATTCTCATAAGTTATCCCATTTGGGAATGTGTCATTGATTCCCACGTATGGAAATATTGCCCATTAGACTCCAATAATATTCTTAGATATATTTTAAGGCAATTTTAAACAAAATAGACCACGACACTACGTTTTAAAGTAATAGAAATATAGAAAAAATAAATCGCGTTTTTTTTCAATTTTAATTCGTCATTAATAAAAATATATATTATCTGCTGATAATTATTACTGAAATTAATTCGTGAATGTGTACCATAAAAATAAAATAATTTATTATAATTAATTTATTAAACTTTGTAATTATTGTTGTTTGTTATTGTTATTTGACGCTGACTGTTCTGCCTAACTCCCAGTACATTGCTACATAGATTTGAAGAATTTTTAATATGTAGATATAAAGTGTTCTTATTCTTTCTGGAGTGGAATGTCACTCTATTTTGGAGTGAGTCAGAGAACTTAAATTTTCACTCTTTCAAGAGATAAATTTAAATCCAAGGAATATGTTTTTATTTTATCTATACGCTTTCTCATTCAAATTTATCTTAAATTCTTTAAAAAATATATCATTCTTACCAGGAATCGCCTGTTCTCTAATGAGTTTTCTATTGGTTGATTACCTCATGAACATACACATAAGTCTCAGTAACATCTGTTCGTTAATCTTTAACACCCAAGCCGCTGTACATAATATAGACATTATTTTATGTTTGCAGAGGTATTCATGGCCACATGACGAACCTGCGGTCAAATTGAGAATTCCACTGTAGACATCTGCCAAAACGAACTTTTGCCTTCAGACACTGCCGTATAAAATACAAATATTGCTAAAATTCCACCATTCTTCAAAAATAAATACTCGAAACTGCCCTTGGAAAAATTACGAGTTTTAAAGGTAAAACTATGGATAAATGATGAACATTGAAGAATAAAAAGAAACGATAGTAAAAGTCCATCGTATGTAATATGGAACAAACAAAAAAAAAACTTAACCAAAACTAAAAATAATTATCAAACACTAAAAATTAATTCCAGATGGCATTCTAATTTCTCATTTTAACAACAAGTATGAGAAACATTATGAAAATCAGAGAAATATTAAAAACAAAACTAAGAAAAATTTGAAAAAACCACAAACAACGAACACAGTTTTGAAATTAATAAAAAATTATTTAAAACTTTGCGACTGCGATAGCAAACACTAAAAAAATTAAAAAAGAAAAACCGTCATTATACTAAATGAAAATTAAAATTGACGTTTCGAATTTATAGGAAATGTAAATATCCTTCCAAGTCAGAAAAAGTAAAGCCCCTTCCATGACAAAGCCAACGTTATTTGTTAAAATCAATTGAAAGGAAATTTAGACTCCTTCCATGTTATGAAAATGTAAAGACCCTTCCAAGGAACTAAATTTTCATTTAGTATAATGACTGTTTTCCTTTTTTAATTTTTATAGTTTTGAAATCTGATAAACAGCAAAAAAGTAAGTTTCTAAACGGAAGACAAAGACAAAAATGAAGGAAAACGACAAAAATTACGGAATAAGAGAGTATAAAATGCAAGTCACCATCGAAACATGAGTTTACCAGAATGCAGACAAAAGACAACAACAAAAATTTACCATTTTTCAGTTAATATCAACGTTCGGTTGATATAATATTATCTTTTTGTTATTAATTTATATATTTGTAAAAAATAAAAAAACATTTTCAATAAAAGACAATGAAAAGCAAATATGATTTCGTCAGAAATTTAATATTTCCGGCTCCCATCCCTATATATAATAATAGAGTCAGATATTAACTCAGCCGTTGGGCGAGATAGACTTTCTGTCCACGTCGCGTTTCCTAATTGAACGAAAGACACTGGAAGACACGTAGAAGTTCAATCTATCCTGTTCCCGGCTGGCGAAGAGGCCAGACGGAAAATTGCAAGCGTATTGTAACCGCCGTAGCACGCGCATGGAATGACAGGTCAGCATCGCATGCACATGTATAAGTGTGAGCTGCCCCGCGGGTAGTAAATTTAAAATAGTGTCTTCAACGGGTTGGTTCATGACTTAGACGACACGATACTACTACTGCGAACGAAATTGTCTGATCGCACTATTTCCAAAAACAATACGTAAACACTTAATTTTAGGTCACGAAGACAGGCAACGATCTTGTGAAATTTAAAAAATCATATATTATCCGTCAGAGAATTTTTTGGTTGTCTATTGGGGGATTATTATTGACTTTGAGACCTTAGGGTCGTATCAAGTAACAACTGTTGAAAAATGTTCCTCGAAACCTGCACAAATCTAATTTTTTCTTTTCATTAAACCCATTGGTATTTCTATTAAATTGAACCAATTGCTGAATAATTTTAATACTTTTAGACAGTCAGTTCTGGCTCTGGTCGGTTGCAAAATATAGTGACGAAGCTTACCATACAGTTAATCTGACCTTTGACTCCGTCGACGAAAGTACGTTATGCCCATTGGCCTGCTGAGTCTGGGGCAGCCAGAGCCTTTAGGATACAAGGTCATACTTGAAGAAAAAGGAAGGGGTCAACCCATCAGTACTGTCCCAATCAAAATTATACGATATATGAACTCTATACCTTTGGATCATTCACACGCTTTAAATCTTTCCTTCCTTCGTCCTCATCACATGCATCAAATCGTAACCAATGGCACGCGATATTCAGTGAGAAGTGACCAATTAGGAATGCCGTACCTTTAACATGGATTTTAACGTCACCCTATTGTTCTGGTCTCTCTCAATCACCCGGTTTCTATTATGTAACTGTGTCAGTTACGTTGATGTTAGTGATTCCAATTTCCAACTGGTGCACGTTCCACATATTCCCACTGTCAACAAAATAATTAGGAACTGTTAAAAATACATTATTAATACACAGGAATGTAAGTATACGTCAAACCAATACCCATATGTCCAACTTTACCATAAACAATTCTACCCGGCATAAATAAGAAAATAAATCAAAGCATGGGTGAAGGAACCAGACAATGTTACCGAGATATACGAAGTCGTGATGAACGAGTGATTTACTGATTTTCCAAGAAAACACATGTAAAAAGACCGTGATCGACATCTCCTTCAATAAACAACTTGAGAGCAAAATGTCAGAACAAACTTAATATTGTAAATGCTAAAACGAAAGGTATACAAAGTCTCCGACTATAAAGTTTGAGAGTGATGCTTCGGGAAGATTGAATGGAGTTTCCATCCCTAAAAGGTTCCGGAGGAAAATTTTCATGAAGAAATGAAACTCTGGGTATTATTGTAGAAAGGACCAATGCGTGCTAAAAGTTGGAGTTTCATCCAGGTTACGCGGGATAGTGACGTTTCTAGATAGAGTGGAATTGAAGTTGTGGAAAAGAAATAGCAGAGCTGTCAAGGGGCGATTGATGCTTAAAACAGATCAACGCCTCCTTATTTCTCGCCTGTCAATAAAAGTTTTCTATGTGCTAAGTCTAATAAAAACTCGCTGAATAGAATGAACCAATCGCGTGGTGTTCCTACGTTGCGAGGTGCCATCACTCGGTATTCCTTGGGTAGACACTCGGACCTAACTTTTAGAACGGTTTTTTTTTTAATATTTTCAATATTTGAGAATACTTGTGATGTTTATTGAATATCCAAGTGAATAATATTAATTTCTCGCGATAAATACGATGGACAACGTCAATTCTATTATCGCTCAACTCCTTTTGCGTGCACCTGTACCAGGACACCCTAAAGATTAATCATCCCAACAATATCAATTTCAGCGGAGCATGCAACCTTACACACACTACACGGGGACCATCAGCGTGAACACGATATTCGCGTTCATTCGTTGCCCTACGGGCCGTGCGGTGTGGCGCAAGTACCTGCACGTTCGCGCACTTAATCGCAGACACTCGCACACTCACGGTGTGAGCGGGATTGCCCATGCTTATATATGTGTACATACGAGGATCAAACAATCGGGCTCGCACTGGCACTGCAGGGAGACATCATCCATAAGACCTATACCCATTTCTGTATTGCATGGTGTAGTATACGCACCGCGGGGACGTGACAGACTCCAAAGGTCGCGAATTCGGGTTCTCGTACACATGTATATGGGAGGAAGAGGAAATAACGATGCCGACGCCAGTGAGCTGGCGAAATCGTCTGTGGAGGGATGCGCGAGCGAATCCTCATTTTCCTTCTGGCGAGCATTCCTTCAGATATACATGTTAATTTCAGGTCGTTACGTTTTACGGCTGAACATGGTCAAAGGTATATTATTGCGCGACTCGTCCGTAAATTGATCACCGTGAATGCGCGTGGCACCACAGCTCAAACGCATTCATTATTGCTATCCTCGCTGTTACACGACGCTGCTACGAGACGCGACTATATCTCATATATGACGATTATATCCGGGCGCAGAAGTGGGCGGAGCTTGGCGATTTACATGGCCAAATATCACTTTTGACCTTTTAATTAACTGGGCCAATGCGGATTTTCACACGGAATTGACGAATAGCAGTCAAAAATAATAAATTTTCCACTCACCATATAGGTACCACCGTAAATCATTTTGTTGGTTTACGCTTGCTTCTTCTAAAAATGTTTGGTCGACGTGACTTTGCCTTAGGTATAAACATTTCCCTTAACCGAGGAAAAATATTACATAATTCTCGTAACTTACAAATTTGTGAGTTCAACAATACAAAATATGAACTTCTCATTTCAGAATGTGGTTCTTGCGTTCCATGTCGTTTGCGAACTCTCTATATACTAAAGAGTCCCACGCGCAATCCCATATGGGAGCATATATGGTCACGTGTGTTCCTGTATGGTAAATGGGGCATGACCTGGAAAGTGGGAAATAAAAAATCGCAACGAAATTTCCCACGTGAGATCCCACAAGAGACATGGGAGATAACCTACGTGAAATCTACGTAAGCTCATGATGGATTTAGTTATTGCTAGAAGAAACCCAATGATTCGGCAATGCAACACTGGAATGAACTGGAAAATCCTACCGTCCAACCAAAGTTTACATTATTTTGGTAATTTGCTGACTTATCGCAGAAAAAACATGTACCGGACCAAGTTCTGATTCAGAAATTTACTGTCAAGTTCAACCAGCATCCTCCTTTACGAGACTTTGTACTATTCAAGCTCTGTTCTGTGGGGAACTAAGAGTTATTAGATATACTACATCGATCGTCTGAATCAAAACGAGTCAAAAGTTCTGGATGAAGAACGTATTTTTGTAGACTGATCAAGGTTTGAATATACAGGTAAAATTCCCGCTCAGAATCTCGACAATCGAATTAATGCTGAGTATATACTGTTGGCATATACTAGGAGTAAGCAGAGATATAAAACGTATTAATGGAACACGTCACATAAGCTGTATCAAGGGGTTGTCTTTTGTACCTTCCTAGCAGTATACTAAATAAGGAATCCCAAAACGAATCAATAATTGACTCGATTTTTTTAAATTTGAAGGCCACGATGTAACCGATGTTTTAAAATGATATTCAGTAATAACCCAACATTTTAGGTCATATGATTTCACGTTGGTATAGCGTTCGACGTGGACGAATCGTATTACACCAAACCTATATAATTGGCTTCGATTTCATCGACTTCATGCATGAAATATAGGAATAATTGTAGAAATGTGTACGGAATCCTATTGTTCATCAATTTTGAAGTTTGGCATCGAGTTCCGTGACCCTGCAATCTCCTTTATTATAAATGTAATGAAAACAAAATTCGATAGGTACGGTTGGGATGCGATATTGGATTACGATTCGTCCAACTCCAACGCTACCATTGACTTTTCGACAAACCAAATTGATCGTGCATTTGGATCAATCGTCAATTTTTACGTAGGCCTGGCGTAATTAGAATTTATCTGCTTTGTCTTATCTAAGAAATAGTCATTATTGAGTTAGAAAATAAGGGACAGGTTGAAAGTTGATACTGGAATGTTCATTAACTCCACCCCGTAGGCAGTCAGCAACCAACTGTTAATTTTCTACACTCATGTGTCGTAATTCCTATACCTTTCTATAATATGGTAAATACTTCCCACACTATTCCTATCCGAAAATGCGACAATTTTTTTGCAGAGTTTCAAATTGTGCAATAAGATTCTCGTGTGAAAAATATTGGTTTACATTATGAATTTTCTGATAAGTCTGAATTCTTCGAATTCCTTTAAACTCAACCAAGAAGTTTGGCCCATTTCGCATATCCCCGGAAGGGTCGACTGGCGCGCTTGCCAGTAAGCGGGTCGCTGCCTTATCTCGCGTCCTTGGCGGGATTTCCAAGACCCGACTTCCCGTACGCTTTCGCAAGTCGTAAGTTTAGATTTTGGCCCACTCTGGCTCGTGAGTCACGACGGGTTTGGAGCCAGGTGAGACTCGCCCAGCGGCCCGTCGCTTTTGTCGTTTCTGTTGTTCAGGTCGATATTATATACGAGCCAGCGTGAAAGCGACGTATACCTCCACACGCACACTTACGCATCGGAGAGCGGTCGCCAGAGCCGAGATTCCGACACACCCACGCTGCAGCGTGCATCTGTGTTCGAGGGTGTCATAATTTTATCGCACACCAAAGAGCCTTCCGCCAAATACGTGCAGGGAATACAACGATCGTCGTTCGTTTCGTTGCGTCGTCGGTTCGCCCCATTCAATATTGACATTCTCGAAGTCACGCAGGAGTACCTGGAGAATTTTCCCTCGCGAATGAATTCGTCAATCGAAACGTATTTCTTCCGATTGGTCATTAATGCGTAAGACGAGTTTTGAACAGATATAGACCCTCCCAATCAGTTTTAGGGGACCATTGTTCGACCATCGCATTATTCTTGTCTAATTTATGAAAATATCGTCGACAATTCGAAACAACCTGCCAGACATCCTGCCATATCGAAGAGGTACGTTATCAATTTCTAAGCTTTCAGTATTCTAACGCAGACATATTTTTGTACACTGAGAGACCGATACGTTTACCAATACTGTACCACAATTTTAATGGCCGAATGTCTGGAATAAACATCAAGTTGCAAAAACATAGTTTCGAAATTTGATAGGGCATTATTTAGTTAGCGTGTACACTGTCGCCACCTACAACTTCAGGTGCGCGCATCGTGCCTTCGAGATATATATATTATAGTTTTCACATACTGCCATCTTGCCGAGATCATTCAATAATATTCAAAACATAGCGCAGGTATTACTCTACAAAAATTCGAAACAATTAGGAATAGAAATGGATATTTACAATACATGTCAAGAAATTGGATTCTGAATGGAACTGAACGTTCAAATAATGCATTTAGAATTTCCAGTGAAAAACAAAGTTTTCCAGGCGCGCTAAGATCATAATCGTATCCGACATCTGCATGCATCTACGTCGGGAGCGGCTGCAAATTGTATTATTAGACGATATTATGAATAATAATATGATTTTCAAAATTGCAGGTACACGCACGCACGCGCGAATGCTGGTCGACGTTAACGGCGAGACATCGCGGTAATATATATGCACATACCTATATAGGGGCCTTGTGAAATATTCATAAGAACCCGGAGTCGTCGGCCGAGAGTTATCACCGCGGTTGGAGCTTGTATATATATATATATACACTCGGTGACAATTGATTTCGGATGCGGCTCCTGATAAGAAGACGTCGGTGACGGACCGGCCGCGCTTCTTCGCCCATTGTCTCCTTGGGGGACTGATAATAATCAGACGGGTATATACGCGCACAAGCTGCCACACTTACGCAACGTGGACTTTTAACGCGAACGGCACTATTTATCATATTGCGGTGTATTTTTGGCGCGGAAATTTTCGTAAATGATGTCTATATTTCTTCACGCATCTTCAATTTATGTACATCTTCGCGCATAATTATGCATAATCATTTATATATCACCACGTGCATATTTTACGCACCTTTATAGAGATTTAAAGATGCACGGGAAAGCAATAATGCGCGAAGTTTCATCAGATGAATGAAGTTATGGGAATATGTTTATTGATAACGCATGCATAAAGATGCATAAAGATGCACGATCATCAACAATGAAAGAAATTCATTTGCTCTATATAATAAAAATTATGATAATTCATCAGAAATCTTGAAGAATTGTAAATTAAGTAAGTTAAAATTTTTACTTTTATTTATTTCATAAATATAAAAAAAAATAATAATAATAAGATACACGATGGAAATAACGCAATGCTGACAAAAATGTAAATGAAGAAAATAACGGCGAAATGAAAGGACAATAGAATAGAAAAAAAACTGTCCCGACTTCAAATTTGAAATGTGAAATTTATGAAAAAAGACGTTACGAATGATATTGAGACGGCATGTTGTCTGAAGAAGGGATCAAGCCTCGTGATGGCGTCCCTTTCCGAAGCACGTGTTCAAAAAGAGTACAACCACGTGCTTGCTGCGATTTCAGATCCCTACAACGCGGAAAATACGAACGTAAGGAGAATTCGAAACGTGGGAAGTGGGATGCTAGCCATTTTACATCGTCGAGAATGAGAGTCGAGTGTATTTATTGCACAAAGGGCTCTGCGCATCTGAAGCAGCACATTCGTAAAACCGAACAGTTTCTGGGACTACTTACGTTACGTAATGGTGAAAAATTAAACTACGAGGCACTTATAGTTAATTATACGGATATATATATACGATTCATATAATAAAATGACTATAATTCTAAGAAATTTATCAAAATCAAATATATTACGAAATAAAATTCATTTTCAATATACTTTTACTTCCAGATGTAACACTCACTTCGCTGATCATTTTTATTTTATTATTATTTCTGGAAATTTCTGTCAATTTCGTAACATTTATAAAATAAAATGTCATTTTGTTTATCCCGTCTTTGTGGCGTTTATTTTAAAATTCCACTTCAATCCTTATCAATGTCTAACGAAGAATTAAATAATCTCTCGTTTCTCTCAAAAACTATTTTTATTTTTAAACTTTCCTAATTTTTATCAGTTGACAATTTTCATAAAAATTTTCAGAGATTCCTGGTAGAAATCTGTCCAGTTTTCTGTTACACTGTCCAGTTATCCTATACCTTTAACATGGGAAAAAAGCAAACTGGACAGAAACTAGACAAAAACTGGACTCATTTTCTACTAGGGGAAGTTCAATTGTTTTATGGCAATTAAAAAAATCTAACCATTTAACGTCAATTTTTTAAATGTCTACAATTCCCAAGAAATTTCATCATTCGTTACAAATGTTTATAAAATGTTTAATATTTAATGTTGTATTTTATATTTATTATATTTAAAAAAGTTATGCGAAGATTATATAAAAATTAATATTTTCCAAAAAATATAAATATTTTCGCAAATATTTTCTTAATGGTTACGTATATAAAGTTAAGCTAAGACCTTGTCCCTTTACAACTCTCAATTTCTCTTTAATTTTCTCAAAATTAATATTTTTAATCACGTTTATCTTTCAAAAACATCGATCAAAATTTGTAAAAACTTTCCAACGCCTTCCGTTTCATATATAAGGATCACCGGGTATACAGAATAAGAGCTCATAAGAACCCAATATACCCAATAGAAATTCAACTTGAGCAAAGAATAAATTGTATATTGTAGTGTTTCAATTTGTAAACTGCAATAAATACTAATTCCACCAATCATGATTAATGTTTAAGCTTGGGCTGAAGTGCGGATTAAGTAAGTCCACTCCAGAAATTGAACTTCAGTCGCTCTAATTAAAGTTTAATCAATGTCGGCGAAATCAGCTAGCGTAAAAACGTTATATAGTGATATTGAGGATGTTTATACTCTTTATTGTTGATCTCTATTATTGTTACATTTATAACAATTCACCCTTATAGTTCAATTTTAATGCTATATAAATATGCCCTGATCTTTAGCAAAACACAGCAACTATCCTGATTGATATTCGATAAATAAAAATAAACTTATATAAAATTCTCTGATTTATAACAGTAGTAATAACTATATATGCATTTACATTTATCTCAGGTTACCCCCCTGGTAGAAATGGAAATTGCCATGCCACTCCCATGCTAGCAGCTAGACAGCGCCATGCTAGAATCGTCACGTTTTGCCCAGTACGCATGCCCACATGAAGAAAAACGATGTGAAAAAATTAAATTCATAATATATGCATATTTTCAATTATATCAATGTATCATGAAAATAATTATCTTATAATTATATTACTAATTTTTCTGATATTTAAAATTTTGAATTTGACAATTCATAATCGTGTAGACTCTAAACCCCTCACATATACATCGAACCTTATAAAAATATATGGAAATACTATAAATGTTTAACTGTTATATATTGGATCCGCCATTTTGAACTTAAATATATAACAATCATTTAGTGCAAAAAAAAAGTATTTTTTTCGTAAAAATTTGCGATTCAGAAAAATTTAACCAACATCGTCTGATATATAATCAATCTTAAAAAGGACAAGCCTATATATGTATACATGATTTGAAAATTCCGTAATTGCGTCGTTTACTGATGACTTTATTGAGTCATCGTCATTAGTGAAGAGTTGCGAGCTCGCCCCGATCTTATTTCATTTTCTCGGTGCATCGATCAAACACACGTGTTGTACAAACACATATATGTATATATATATATAGTATTCATATGTATAAATACGTATATATCGGCAGTTTTAACCGAAAAACTCGAAAACCAGCTTCGAGCACGCACACGGCTCATTCTCAGTGAGAAGGGCAGAAAAGTAATTACACTCTATACAGATTCTTACAAAATCGCAAGTTCGGAATAGCGCGAACCTATATATACACCTTCAATTCGAAACTCGAAACAACGAGAAAATTGCTCACGCTCTCGCGTGTTGCGCGAATAATTAAAGGCGCACTTTTTATCGGGGCGAATTAAACATAATAGTTGCCAATTTTAATCAAGCGATAATAATAAGCGTAATAATAAATATCGAGAAAGGTTCTATTTTGTCTCCCGTTCGAGGCGGGAGGAAAAGGCTTACTTCCATTGCAGGTACGCATATGGAAAAATAATACATTGTACTTCTAGGGCGAAAAGTTTGTCATTTCGGCTGAGTAAGAAATAAAGTAATTCATCGCATATATCTCATGATAAGTGAATACAATGTTTAATAAATGAATGAAATCTTTTTGATAACAATTCTACTGCGCCGGAACATAAGAAATTTTCATATAAATATTTCAGGATTTTCACTGTGCTGAGCAATCTGCATTTATCTTTCTCTTTGATGTTACCGTATATTATATGAAAAATTCACAATATTTATGGGAACATATCGATTTATTATAGGCATACAAAAACAAGAATGGCGGGACAACATCGCGAACGATTCGACAATAAATAAAACATCAATTTTCTCATGTCTATCCAGCTATAGAATTCCGGTGTTCAATGACGAAAAACGATTTTCGATTTCTATCATCGAGAATGTCGGCTATCGGGAAAAGTACGGGAATTTAGTGTATAATATGAATGGTGTCGATCGATATAAGTATACAATGAAATTTCAATAAAATGGCCGGACATTTCGATTATACTGTTATAGCACATAATTCGAGTTTTATGAAAGAGTCCCGACGATAAATTTTCATTTTTCATTCCAATGCGTCGTAATTTCAAAATTTGTATCGTAATTCATTATAACGAGACCATACATACTGATCAATTTCATTTATTACATAGCATAGTTTTACATTTTTATATATGCTTTGATGATTTTCGATGTTTTAGTGAATTTTTATCATTTTGAACCGTTTTTCGCCCGTTTGTCAATTTTTATTACCTTGTTAGCTTTATTAACAACGGATTTTATAATTATGTATATCGAAAATTCTCTTTTTTTCAACTTCAGTATATATATCTTTGTCTGGCTAGGTTAAATGTAAATTTTTTCTTATCCCTTTGAAGTTATTTATTTCTTTATTTTTCTCGGCTTTTATTTATTCTAATTGTTGCATTTCAAGTATTTGTGCCTGCTTCAACTTGCTTCGATCAATTCTTGTCTATTGTACTTTTTATCAATGTTTGGCAAATTTTATGGATTTTTTGTAATCCGCCACATTTAATCGTTTTCTTTGAGTTAACTTGTATCAATATATTTGTCTACGTTTGTTAATAATAATCATTTATTGTTCTTTACCATTATTTTTTACGACTTTTCATCAACTGTTGATAATATTATTTAATGTTTCGTAATTTTTATGTTACATCCTTACTATTCGTAAGATTTGTTCCTATTATCGATCACTTTCCTTTTCTATACGGAATTTTCATGAATTTCAACTATCGTCAAATTTCCTTCTGTTTTCAACTTTCCTCTTCCATTTACGTGCTTACCTCGTAAGCAAGAAATTTTAACATATACGAACACATGAATTCATACACATGAATTTGTTATAAATACATAAATTATATTTTATTGTTTCTTGGCAATTCGCAGATATATATATGTCTCATGGAAAGGTTTCGTGAAAAAAAGTCCCATCAATAATAAATGTCGATTAATTACATCGTTTTTATTATCTCTGCTAGTCAAGATTAAAGAATGTAATTAACACAGTAATTCAACGAGATAAGAATGTTGTCGCATTTAAAGGGACCTTGCGAAACCAAAACTTACGTAAAACAAACATTCCGATAATAAAATAATTGTCTTCGAACACACGCGAATTTTAACATTATTTTTGGTATATAGATTCTATTTTGCTATATAAAACTTTTTAATTCATTTTTTTAATCGTTATATTAATTTACTTACAAACATATAATAAAAATTTACATTTCGCATTCAAAAAAACTTGAATCTCATTCGCGAAAAAAATACAAAAGACATAAAAAAAATAAAAAAGAAACAGTTGTAAAATGTTGACTTCAAAAAAATACGGTGCCATTGACAATCATCAGCATATATATATATACTTTCTACAATTTAAATTTACAAAATTTACAAAATGACAAAATTTTAACACAGAGGCTAGAATAATTGGGCAGAAACTGCGGTGTCATTTTCTATTAGGGGTGTAACGGCAACATATACAAACTGATCGTCATTTTCGTAAACTTATTGAGGTTTGAACTGCTTTTGAAAAATATTGAAATAATTAGTTAACGAATGCGAACAATTTAATTGTAAATTGCAAATTGGAGCATTTAATTGGCTTATTGCAATTTATCGACTTCCGTCTTCGCGTCGTATTTTTCATCTTGTTTTGAAATTAAAGAGCAAACACGATGCCGAATCGATACTTTTACACGCACGTGCTGAAATGATGTTACGGTCGAATCAAAAATATTTCAAGAATGATTTTGAATTTTTTCTGCTAGAATCGATTGAAATAACGATCAAATAATTCTGTAATATATAAAATGTCACAATGCTAATTTTTTATATAAAAATTGCTTTGACCTTTCTTGATATTTATCAATTTTTATGCGTATTTTCTGTTATTACTACAATATTCATAGATTACTCTAACGTAACTAAAATCTTGCAATGAAGATTTTTAATATTTCACGTTGCATATTAAGGTATTGTAAACAGCGGTAGAATAAAATATTATCTGAATCAATATTCTGGCTCGATTGAAAATATCGCACGAATATTCCAGTTGTGTGTCAGTGAAAACTGGAAGTACGTAATACATGATAATATTTTTGATATAATTACGCAGTTTTTTGGATATATTACAAATAAATTTCTTTTACGAATATTTGAAATAAATACTTTTTAGATAAAATACTTCGTTACAATCGTGCTAACATCACTAAAAGTTCAAATTTTAAAAGATTGCTGAAATATTCGTATCTTAGTACGGTATTGCAGCATATTTATCGTGTAGAAAAACATTAACATTTTCAAAATTTTGTCAAATATTTTTATGTACATCCGATAGCAATATTGCTATATAATATTCTTGTACTCACCGAATAAAATGAAAATATAATGTCTATAGACTAAACTTGAGAATATTCTACTCTAGCAAGTACACGTAGTAATATTATAACAATATCAAACAGCAATAAAAATGGTAAATTTTCTTAAATTTTATAAATTTCACATTCAGAAATTGTCGAGAAATTACATATTGCTGTAATATCATTCGACTCGCTCATTATAAAATTTACTTAGAGCGAGGGAGGAAGAGAATGAATAAATTGAATCTTGAATTGAATATTCCGTCGCTGATAAAATTTGACTTTCTTCGGGATGAACAATCCTACCGACGTGAAAGACCTAAAACAATCGGAAGGCCATTGATGAGCCTCTTCAGCGACCAAGTCATGTTCACGATTAATCCGTCTTGCAACTGCCATTTCGACGTCATCATTATACGCTTCTCCTGCTATTTCAAGAATAGTGTTTTTAAAGGTAAGCATCGATGAACCTTACGTCGAGTACTTTGTCTTTTCTTTGTTCTTCTCTTTTCTCCTGCCTCTTCACCTCAAAAAAAAAAAGTTATTTGAAAGCAAAGTCTGACTCACTCGAACGTACTCTACTGCGAGGTGGACTCATATAGCTTCTTTACGAGTTTTTCTAATGCCAGTAGTAGGTCCTTACGATAGTAAATGAATTAACACTTTGTGAATATTTATCTTCTTGGCCATCCTGTCTTTCAGCACTCGACCATCTACGAGTTTCAAGTCGTCGTTCTGTAACAACAGTAGTATCTTCCAACAAAGATTTATACACTATACAAATGAATCAAACATCCGTTTGTTACAAGTAAAAATTTATTAAATGTGCGCAACTAAGATTAATAAAAATCTTACGTCACGTGTCTATAATTCAGAACAAGAACGATCTAACATTTGTAACAATACATGGAGTAGCTGTCTATATAACAATAATAATAATAATAATAATAATAATAATAATAATAATACTAATTAATCCATCAAGATTTTGTAACATTTTTAAGGAAGAATTTTATTAAAAAAAAAAAAAAAAAACAGAAAATAATTATTACAAATGCGATAGTACGCTTTTAACAATGATTTGTTTTACGGAAATACAACAGGATGTTTAAGCGAGTCGTGAGATGATAAATTTACAAATGATAAATTAAAATACTTGATGAAGCAGAAGAACGCCGCAGAACTTTAAAAGCAGCTACAGCTATAATTCGCAAAGATTTTAAATCAGTAAATAATGATATGCATCCTACTCCTGGCAGAATGCTTGAAAATATTAACGAGGAAATTCCAAGCTGTCTAACTTTTTACTTGGTAAGAAATTGACAAAAAAAAAATCGCAAAGAGATTGAACGTTCCAAAACTAAAATGCGCTTCTATCAATCATGCTGCCATGACAGCAATTACGAACTATTTCGTAATAGTTTTTCTTTTATTATTATTATTTCAACAATATTCGTTTTTCAAGGCAAAATAAGAAAATGTGGATTAGGCTTGCTGGGAATACCGCACCTAAAAAAAAAAACCACCACGAAAGTGATGGCGTGGAAAGAAATATGGACCTCACGAATAACACAAAAAATTACTTTATTATTAATAAAATTAATTGAATGGTTTTTTGTAGAATTTCCCAAGTTAAACAAGTTTTACTATATTTTGTTTTTTTTTTTCCTGTAAAAATGACGGATATACGAGAGATTCGAGGAGACCTTCAAAATTTGGACATTTTTGTCAGTATCACGTGATACAAGGTTGGTTTTTATATTTCGAAGATCCAAACATTTTGTCGAAATTGGGCCTTTTTGTCAAATTTCTCTGGACTTTAGAGCTCTCGTCGAGGGATCACTAGGAGAGGAGTTGGCAACGTCGGATCGACGCGGCAACGTCTCGCCGAGGTCTCACGGACTCGGAGCAAACGACCACACGCGCGTATATATCCGAGCGGTGAACGGGCGGACCGGAGAAGGAAAGAATCCCGTTTCTCGCAGAGAGAGAGAAAGAGAGAGACAGAGACAGAGAGAGAGAGAGAGAGAGAGAGAGAGGGAAGCGCCCCGGAGCCACAGAAGCCCGATGTCGCGCCGTCGTGGAAGGGGAGAGAGAGAGAGATAGAGAGAGAAAGATATAACGAGAACGATAGAGAAAGAGATAGAGAAAGAGATAGAGAGGGGGGAGAGAGAGAGAGAGAGAGCGATGGATGAAACTCTAGAAGGAGAAAAGGAGAAGAAAACGCAGAAAAAGCGAAAGAGAGAGAGAGAGAGAGAGAGAGAGACTACTATAGCCCGAAGCGCGAGAAAGAGGCAAAAACGAAAATCTGTAGATAGAGAGGAAGGGATAGAAAGAGCGAGAGGGAGAAAGGGAATCAGAGAGCATCTTCGTCTCCTTCGACGTAGCATCCGCTTTTCCATCCAAATCGACCTTCTGGATTCTTATAGTTCAGGCAAATTGTATACTTATTCTGCCTGCGATATCGCTGCACGCAATGGCTTTCAATTGTTTTGGGTCATTTTGATTTCTGGCTGATATATATATACGTCAGAATTCGATAAAAATTTGAGAGGATTTTGCGTAAATTTGAAAACTATTATTATGTGTTTATATCATACTGTGTTTCGTACGAAAAAAATGGTGCCAGCAAACAAAAGTTGATAGTCTATAGTTCGAATGATCTGAAAAGTGGTTTTTTTATCATCGATTGAAAGCTTGCAAAAAAAAAAAAAATAGGTCGAACTTTCGTGTATATATATGTCTTGAACAATGCCCGAAACCCGTCCTCGTCAATCCCATTGGTTTCACGAAGTATACGGGTCCATAAGTGAAATTGTAAAGATTCAAGTCCCGACGGGGGGTGACCTTCGAAATTAGCACTTGAAATAGATGCTAAAAATGAAGTAGTGCCCTCTATCAATGACAGAGATAAAAAATATAAGTTTTTTTAATATAACTGTTGTTACTTTTCTCTATTTTACAATTATGCCATCTTATATTTATGATTGAATATTTTTCTAAGCATTTTATATACTTTTGAAAGCATAGAATATTCTGTGGAAAATATAAACAATAGCCTACATTGTATATAATTATATTTCTAATCATTTTATTAACTATATCGAACTCGAAAATTTCGAAAAACATCTCTATAACGATGTTACAGGTGGAAGAAGATCGGCACATATCTTACTTTCGTTTCAGGTATATCGAAGCGGCCTCTTCTGGCCTGCCATGTTTTCTAAGGGCATACCGCGATCAGCGGACGAAAAATTTTTTTTTTTTTTTTTTTTGTCTTGACCTCGAACACATGTGGTTAGTTTCAGAAAATCTTAGAGGTTCGGCGATAATTTATATAAAAGAGGGAGCGAGACTCGATAGATAAGCCGATGATAGCGCGTGCGCAGCGTAAATTAATTCGTTAAATTTGAAATTTAATTGATAATAATTCGCCACATAATTACTGCCTGTATATATACAGTTAGGGGAATAAATTAAGCTTGATATGCGAAACCACTCGCTTGTGCCGTTCAACGATGAATAATCTTGCTTTCTTCATTTTGTGTTCGTTCGTAATAAAGAAAAGATGTTTGCCCGTTAAATCTGAATTTCGAAATTTTGTACCAGGCAATATTGCAGTAATATTAAAAATTTTACAAGAGTCTTTACCGCTGGAATATTCCAGCAACACTGATAGGAACATTTCTGGAATGCCTTATAGTAGTAGCATCGTATAATTGTTTAACACTGATCAGTCATATTGGTGATATGGAAGCTTACGTAATGGGTTGTCATTTACTAAAATTGGAATATTGCAGGAATACGTCTGAAATTGTGTAATATACAAATAATATTTCAAGAGTGTAGGTGTACCAGTAATATTTTACTAAAAACATATTGCTCCGATTTGAACAAGGTTGGATACATTAACAATGCACGAATAATTCTGAAAATGAATATTCTTGTAATGTTTTATCTACATTATTATTTTATTACTTTAAACTCATCATAATAATTACAGTTCAGGAGTATTTTTGAATTTTAGAACGTTCAACATTTTGCATCGACAATTTAGCGTTTAAAATTGTATAACTCGAGCATTGAAAGTACTTTCAGCAATTTGTGAGTATTCTACGAATTTACATCAGCATTCTATGCTACAAAAATATTCGTGCAGTATTTCACTATTATATTTGCAACGTTTTAAATGTACTGACTATAAATTAATACTTTGATAATTTAGTAATAATATATTGCGAATTAATATTTTCAACATTATTGCGACAATATTTCAGTTATATTTCAGTAAACATAAAATAATTTTAAAAAATTATAAATTTTCTATTCCTCTGTAAATTTCCTTTTTTTGAATTGTCACGTAAATATCACAGCAAACGTAAGTATCACAATTGTAATGTAATAATATATTACATTAAAACTCATAAAACCATTTTACAATTAAAACGAATAAAATACTAATTTAATGTTTATATATTTTTAAATTAAAGTATAGTAAAACTCCCGAAAACTTTTCAAGATTAAAAAATTGAAAAAAAAAATTGAATTTCAGTCATTTTTCATGGATAAATACAAACGAATATTTCGCGAATCAAAAACGTAAATACATTTCACGATTGAAAATAATAAAATTTGATGTTTTAATCTTTTCTATCGAATTTAATTCAATCTAATTTAGTTTAGTTTAGTAAATCGTATGTGAAACAGGATTGAAACGATCGAATTCAATTTTTGAAAAACAATTTTTTTATCTCTTTCATTTTGCAAAAATGTTTGACCACTTTTAATTTTAAATTTCCTTCAAAATACTCCAGCAAATATTCTAAAAAATATTTCACTGTCAGCAGGATATATACTGAAGCTTCCCCTTCAGACTCACAAATAATGACCCTCTCTGTCCTCGTACTATTTGCAGTATATATATATGTGTGTGTGCACACATACGTAAACGTATCTATGCGCACCATATTCTATCTTCTTCATATCTATCTTCTCCCTCACTCCCTGAGCCTCGTCATATCGCATTTGATATTTGATCTACTTTATAGTGTTAATTTCGTTTTGTCTTCCCCGAGACTCTCTCCCTCTCTAATTCACTTTTTCGCGGACTTATTGTCGTATAATCTCTTTTGCGTTCTATTTCCAGTCCTGGGTCTGTCTCCGGGTGCCCGAAACGTTTTTTAACGTATAACTCAGACGCCAATCTGACGTGTGCGAGTACGATAATGCCGAAAAGTCAGACGGAGATAAAGGAACTTTAATTTAGATAATTACGGCACTAACGACTTCGTCGATAAAAGCGTACTGCAAATTCTAGGCTGTATAGTCGAGGTGCGGAAAATGGAAATGAGATAAGGGAATTATAAAATTATATAAATATGTATGGGAGAAAACGGCATGAGGCGGATGCGGCGAACATATATATACGAACTATATATATTCCTAACTTCGTGATGCGGATATATATATGTATTCTTTTAGCATTTTAAAAAGTAATTTTGATTATAATTATCAATGTTTCTGGTGCAATATTGCAGTAATGTGTTTAGACAGTTTTGTAACATGCGACGTTGCATAATTTCGTATAATATTGTCATGACGTTCCTGATATTACGTCCAGTTACATATTGTTGTAGGAAAACAATTTTTTTTCAAGTTCGTAACTATACATCAATCATATTGTTTAAAATTCTATAAATCATGAGTAAAATTGTTGCTGATATAATCAGTAAATACCTCGGAGTGAAATGGATGTTACCATCAAGATTATAGAAATTCATATTTTACCATTTAATATATATATATATATATATATATATATATATATATATACATCTAATTATATTGATGGCTATACTATCTCCTGTCTTTAATATACTCTCTATATTTTGTTGATGATAATAATTTTTAGATAAAAATAATATTTTCTTTACTAACATCGGGGAAAGCAATTATATTGAACTATATTTTCAAACACCAAGAAAAATCGATGTTACGAAATCAATTATAGGAGTTTGTATATTACTACTTAAAGTGGTTCTAAAGTAGAATAGTTATCGACCAAGATTTTCAACAATAAAAGTATAAATAAAAAGGGTGATTCTACATAACATATACATTCCTCAAAAAAGTATCACTGAAATTGGTTCAAAATTAAATGAGGATTATCCAAAATAAATTTTTTTTTGTTGCTCCTCCTTTAATTTCTAACCAATGTCACCGACATTTTGTTGGGGATTGCATATGATGTGTAGAAACACCCTTCCAATGCCGGAATTTTAAAAAAATATTTCAATTCTTGTTTATTTATATACTTTTCCTGTATTTAGGTTAGGTCGGTAACTGTTCTACTAACCACCTTAATATTTGTACATATTTTATATGTACGGATTTAATATCTGAAGATGTTTTTACCATCTGTTTTTCTCGAAGAATTACATGAATTAAATTATTCACTTAATTTTTGAATTAAAATTTGCAACTAGGGCCCACCTGCATTTTTTATATCTATAGATATATATTTATAATAAGATATTTCGGTTCGTGAGTTACCGCACCTGATAACGTACATATACGTATACAAGATCACGGTCAGAATTTGATTGCATTTTGACGTTTATTACGATGTGAAATGGACATTAATAAATCGTAAATCAATAAAAATAAATCGTAAAATGACAAACTTACAGAAAACAAAAAATAATAAAATAATTAAAAGTGTCAAAGAGAATTTATGAGTAGAAAACACATACATGAAAATTATACATATAATAAACAATAAACTCCTTCCGTATAAATGAAAACAATTTTAAAATTCGTAATTTGATCTCATTGAAATCGAAATAATCTATTCTTATTAATGGCTTCGCTTATAATACGCTGGTGTATAATAATAAACATTTTTAGAAAGTATATATACATATTCTTCACTTCACGCTCTCAAATGTTTCAGATCTTTCCACATATAGGAATATCCGTGAAATCGAGAAGTCTGAAATCTCCAATATCAGAGATTATCAGTCGTGATCAGGAAATGTTTTCGCGCGGTCAAAGAAGCAACCCAGCGCCCTGGTCGACCTTCTCCTACATTTTACGCTGTTTTCTATAGCCTCCAACCTAAATGTGTTTCTAAGAAATTAATGACTGCTATTGTATCGGCTCTTCGCAGGGGAAGGGTTACAGGGGGCCGAATAAATTTCACGTGTTCGCAGCCGCTTAGTGCGTTCGAGATTTTGGAATAGGATGGACCTTTTCCAGCCTCCTCGCCACGATTGCCCAAGTACATTAAGGGGTCGCATTCCCCCCCCCCCCCCCCTCCCCCCGTAAAGGATCTAAACATTTTTTTTATTTATTTAGTTTAATCCTACGTGTGTGCATTGGAGGCAGCACTTTCAGCCTCTTAAGTACCAAAGATTTCAGTCGATATAACGGACGAATATATTGTGTACATATACAGGTCATATGAACAAAAGGCATGCTGAATGGGACATATATATATAAATATAAGACAATTCATGGCAATATGTATGCAGAAATTTTGATTGATATTAAAAGGAATTTTGTATTCGAAATATGACCATAATTCCTTTGTTTCCGGATCAATTTCTTTGTTCCTAACTTATATTTAAACACGTGCGTTTATTCACAAAAAAAATATATATTTCACGATGAAAAGAATTTGCATTCTTTATATAATTTCGACATTTTGCCATTCGAGCTGATATTGCGAGTAGGGTTAGGTACACGTAAGCCGATTGAGAGATAAACTCGATTTTAAATTATTTACATCATAATACCCTACATCAAGAAGTACTCACATAATATACATGTATTGGTGTGCATCTATATATATATATATATATATATCACATGCACGTATATTCATTATATATTCAAAAATTTGATTTTTTCTGATAAAAGTTTTAAACTATTTTCATTATCTGGTGAGGAGCAGAAATATGTTCTGGCAGAAATTACATTTTTTATGATGCAGATATTTGCCAAAAGTTAGAGGCATTACGATAGAAACGAACAAAGTAAGAAAAAAAAAAATGGACACATTTCCAACAGGAAATATCTGTAGGTTATACAAATTTGTGTTCTTCAATTCTTGTGGAAATTCTGATTGATCTTTTCAAATGACTTAATAATTTATAATTGCGGATAGGTAAGCATATATTATCGATGATCGTAACAGTTAAGAAAGCATCGAACAAGTATTTTTTTGACTGAAAAAAAAAACTTATTATATACGGTATGCGGGAATCGCTAATGAATATCCCGCTTCATTTTTTTTCTTCCTTCTAATTATTACTGCATTGTCGGAGTTGCATTTATGAGAAGGTTCATCCTTCAAAAACTCTCACGACAATCCAATGATTAGTCACCTCATTTACTGTCCAATAATTTTAATTAATAATTAAGTCACTTTACGAATGTGAAAAATCCAAATTATTAAATGTTTGTTCATTCGAATTGAAAATTTCATATAAGGATGAAAGGGAGTTACAAACAGCTGTTGCGGAATAAATGATTGATATTAATTTTAAACATTTCACTTTTATTATGTTGCGAATAATGTTTCGAAATAAAGAAAATTAGACATTTAACAATTTATACGTTTATTATTATAAATTATTTGAATATTGTTATATTTCAATTTTTTTTAATAATTTCAGCCAATTTGGATTATTAATTTTCAAAAATTCGTTAATGTAAAGTTGCAAAGAATACATGTCTGAAGAAAATAAACTGTTAACATTTTTTCATTTTTAAAAATGTCTCAATGACGAATAAATAGGGAAAAGTAAAAAAGAAACTTCAATATGACACCTTCTTTTCATGATAGGTAATCATTTTTTCATGAATAGAAACATAACCAACAATAATTACAAAATCAAAATTCGTAAAATTATTATTACAAATTTTTTCCACACTATATATATCCTAAATATTACCTTGTCGACTGTTTTTGTATTTTATATAAGACAAAAATGGATGAACAAACTTGGAATAAGATATTTTTAAAATAGACAAATTTTCTAGCCTTGTTTGTTGCTAATGTAAGATTCTCTTCGATTGTTTCTGTTTGATTCTTAAGAATTTGTTTGATATTTAAGAATTAAAATTAATTGACTATATTTTTATATACATATTGTTTTGGCAAATAAATTTTTGAAATAGAAACATTAAATGTTTTTTATATTGTCATTTAAACTAATGTAAGGGTTAATAACGAAATGTGCTCATCTGGGCGTAAAAATAGAAAAGAAGGTTAAGAAGTTTAGAATAATGCATTATATTTCTTATAGGTAAAACTAAAGACTGGCATAAGAAACGCATCAACCTATATGCGAAACTATCGAATGTTTCACAAGCATAACGAATTTCTCAACGTATAAACGTAGGTTATTAACTTGTGTCACACGTATCTTGATTTATATAAGGATACAAATGTACATCGTTATTTTTCTACAATGTATATATCTGCTTCATTCAACTTCAATATTTCTTTTTATTCCTTTATGTATTCCTATGTATGTATATTCCAAATCTTACTAAACAAGCTCACGTGGACATTCGTTTATTACATTTTTTTATTAATTTTGCACTTGATCGTCCATTTTTATTACATTTCATCAGGCATTCTTGTTTGTTTCTATCAATTTCGTTCATTTTTTTCTATCTTCTTCCATGAATAATAATTATCCTTATATTAATTAATAGTAAACAATGCATATCGGAATTTTATTCCTTAATTTTTTTATTTTTCTCATTTTTGTCAGTATATACATTATAAAAATATATCTTTTAAAACTAAATTTTAACTATTTTTTGAAAGTTTGTCATCTATATTATTTCTGTTTCCGAGTTTCTAACAATATACATGAATTTAAAACATTTAATCGCTTGGGTTCATGAACATATCTGTTGTGTCAAAATTTTTAACAACTATCGTTTGACAATTCGACTGGACTCTTTAGTGACATTTTCGATTTTCGTACGCTTCTGTCATTTTTTGCTACGATTTGTACTGTTTCAATATGTCAGTGAAAATGATTATTAATTCTTTTTTCCTGTTTTCGTCGTCATTCAATTATATTTCTCACTTTCTATCGATTTTTTGAAGTTATCTTGATCTTTCAATTTCTCTTTTTATTTGTCAATTTGTTATTCTATATTTACTTTTTTACCTTTACCTCGTATCCAAGTATTGATATAGTTTTAAGTTTTATCTTTACGTTTTACCATTGTGTTGTTTTTTTTTACAAATAGCCTACTCTCTCAGGTGGAAATTGAATCTGGTTTAAAAAAAAAAGTGTCTGGCAAGTTTTCCCTGACAATAATCGGATACTACATATACTATGTGGGACACAAAATTCAGTTAGTACCCCATCATATATGTCGTTCGTCGTTTATATGTATATAAATATATATGACAATATTATAATATTATAATACTATAAGAATATTAGCCAGTGTCAGTCTAGTTTTACACCGTTACACTAGTGCCCCTAAAATATTATTTCAACTTGTCACGTGTCAAAACGTGCTATGTAAATTCTACATAGTAAACTTTGGGTAACCTAATCGTCAACTACTTGAACAGATTATAGGTAATACACGTATACGTAATAATAAAATACAACAGGCAGATACAAGAGGAAAACAATTATATTAATACGTGTTAATAATACAAAGCAAATGAGGATATATTTTACACTTTTTCGAGGCTAGATGGAATTTACTTTACCTACTTGTTACTAGAAATCGCTATTTTGGGTCTGTTTCAATTTTGTAGCAAATCTAGTTTTTCCCGACCGACTTTCCACCTCTGAATCAATTCAAAATACGATAATGTATTTTACCCTTTCTATTTTTAAATTCAATAAGTATATTTTGTAGTATAAAATATAATACAAAATATAATGTAATATATAATTATGACATTAAACAAGTTCGTTTTCAGAACTTTTTTGCGTGTTTACTAATATTTCTAACGTTCGATGCTAAACTCATTATTTCTGACAATTATTTAAAATCCGTCAGTTATTTTATTTATCAACATTTAATTGTCTTAAATAGTTTCGGTATCACGTTGACGACGGTCGCATCAACTATTAGCACCGAATCCAAGACTCGACAAAACATGTATGAGAAAATTTGGTACATCACTTTAACCGTATAATATTATTACAACTAAATTTGAAAATATATTGATTCAAAATTGTAAAATGTATTCCTTTAAAGAGAGTATTGTCTGAATATTCCACTAAAACAATGAAGTTTTTCTTTGCATTTCTGAAGGTAAACAGACGTTGCATCTTTATAGTTGTAGCATTCAGTGGAAACAGTCAAATGAAAAATTTTAAACGTATATAAAAGAGATAAAGATTTTCTATTCATAGAAGAATACATCATCGCGAGAAACGTTAAGAGTTCATTGGTTAAGTTGCATTTGCAAAGAAGACTATTACGTATACATATACATACATATATATATATATATATATATATATAGCTGGTGACGCGATCATTATTGAGGAAGTAATGGCTCTGCGAGCGATGCATTACTTTGCATTTGACGTCACAGTTACTTTCGAAGTCGTTCCATCAAAATCATACTACCTTCCTGAACATCAATGTAGATTGATGTTCTTGTGTGAAGGAAGTAAAGTTTTTAAAAAGCATACAAAAGCTTCATATATAAAACTAATCGTTGTTTGTTCATTACATGTAGTATGACTTATTTAAAAATCATCAGACAAATCTGTTGTTATAAAAAACATAAACGACACTTACAAAAATGTACTCTGATATTTTTAGCAACTGTTGTTTCTCATTGAAATGGAAAAATTTACAATTATTATATTTGCTCACTCTCTTTTTACACTTTTCGAAGCTCGAATTTCATCGAGAGTGAATTTGAGTGCAGCTCACTTGGAAAAAAAATATGATCCCTCCGCGATATTTATCGAACAATTACATTACAAACATTTAAGTATATCTCGCGTCAAAAATATCAATTTTCAATGTAAAAATACTCGAAATCGTCCGCCGGAGAACCTCACCCAGACACGAAATAAAATTCAAAACGAATTCTCTCGATTCGAGCCATTCGTTCTTGCGAAGCAAAATTTTATTTAAAAAACATACGCAGCGTCGCGTCGTATACGACGTTCTGTGCCCACATACTGCTCAATTCTATAATCAGCACACGCGTCTTTAAAAAAGTGACGGTCATTGTTTGAATTTTTAAAGACGCCTCCGCTGAGTGTGTTTCTCCCATTTCATTCGCATGAATTTATGTATGTATTTTCCGGTGAAGCCCGTCACTTTCTATCGGTCGTTCTTCTGCTCGATTCTACAACGGAGCCCGTCGAGGAACAGGAACGAGAAAATGTTGATAGAAATAGAAGGAGCCGCAGACATTGAATAAACAGACAGCGTGCTCTCGAGAATGCGCGACGAATAACATTTATATTAAAGGGGATATAGAGGAAGGGACAGGGGGCAGAAACATATATAGAGAGAGAAGGAATGAGAGTGAGAGGGATGGAGAGGGGGGGGGGGGAACTATGTAGTAGTGAGAATGAACGAGAGAGAGAGAGAGAGAGGGGGTGAACAAAAAGGAAATAAGACAGGGTCAGTGATACTGACGTTTCAGACTTGCCATTTTGCGTGGGCGAAAACAAATGCGGATTAGAATATGAAAATTGCGAAAACTAAAAATAAAAAGGAAAAACAAATAGAGAGATCCATGTCGTATAAAGGAATATAAAAGGCGAATATTTATGACGTGAATATGATTTCACTCAATATCTCTAGAATTATGTCATCCATTTTGAGTCTTTCCTCATACTTAATTTCCTTTCCTATATGTAATATATATATTCTATTGTTCTGCACACAATTTCAGGTTTTTATATGTCTATATTATATATAGTTGTAAAACATAATGTTTTATCGTTTTTAATTTTTATATTTTATATTCCGTATAATTATTTATTGGCATTGTCAAAATTACATGTATACATTGCTATATACAATATTGTAAAAAGTCTTGAAATTTATTATTTGTTAAACAAAATTGCAGGACAAATGAATAAATATGATATTTCATTTTTCAGTGTGTCCAATTTTCCAAATATTATATCCTTATCATTTATCATTACATCTTTATTATTCTTTTTTATTATCTGTCGGAAGTTTTTTTTTATTTATTCTCAAATGTGCCTTTCCATTTAATTTTCCAAATTTCCAAATTATTGTATCGAACAATATAAGTAACCATTTCCAAATTTCTTCCTAATTTTTATTCCCAATGGCAACTTTCTGTTGTCACTTCAAATATTTTTTCAGTCTCAATGCATTTACCTATATTCGTATTTATTTTCGTCAATTTTTGTTACTTTTTCTTGTTTTCATTAAGCTTTGTCGGTGTTTACTTTAATTTCTCAGTTTTCATCGGTATTTCATAATATTGTTTGTTTTCTGAATTTTGTCATCGCTAGTGCCTTACTAGTATTGTTCACAAGCTTTTATCAATTTCTTGCAAAAAGTTTCTAATTATAAATTTCTAACTTTGTCTTTTTCTTCAATGTAATTTTTCTTTGTGCCATTTTTTATTTTTTTTTCTTGGATTTCGTCAGTTTCTGTTACTTTTTATTTTCTGAATTTTACTTCTTTTTGCGACTTTTATAACAGCTCACCTGTTTTTATTAAATATTTTTTATTGATGTTCACATTTTTTCAATCTTTGTCCCTATACGTGCATAAACCTTTCGTCAACATATTTTGATGACTTTTCGAAAATATTTAATGTAAAAATATTTTCTACAATTTCATCAAATATTTTATTAGATGGTTCATTGTTAATTTTATAAATTTCATTTTTACTCTCAACAATTGTATGTAATAATGCAAATCTTATTAACAAAATTTGAACCGAAACTGTTGGATCTAATTCAGCTCTCCGTTAATTCTTATCTCAATCCCCATGTTGATTCCATTATGCATACAATTTCCTGCATTTTTAAACTTTGGTCCATTTTCGTCAATCATGATGGTCATTTTTTTTTCATTACTTTGATGTTGGGCACCGTTTCAGGTACAATCCCTCTAATTCCAATTCAAGGATGTCACGGGAATCCAGCTGATGGTAACCTTGACACTGATCCTGACAAAAAAAAAAAAAAAAAAAAATGTTTTTCAATGACTTCTCCGAAAATTCTCTGAAACGATAAATTTGATCGATGATAAGGACGCCAGTCATTATTTTTCCGTATATATATACGTGTAACAGATTAGAAGTATTAATTTCATAAAACCCAAATCCTATACTAACATTTGAATATTTAATTTTCTTTCGATGCTAAACTTATGCAATCTGTATTCGCGATATGGAGATCCTCTTTCCTGTATTATAACGAACGTCTTACTTGACGAATCGGACAAATGACAAAAGGAGTAATCGTATAAAGAATCCAACGAGTCCTCACTATTGTCTGCGATTGGATCGGCGGAATGACTGCGAAATGCCTGCCCAAAGGGGAAACGGTCACGATAAATTTGACAAATGCGTGCGTACCTCAAAAGTGGATTGCGGTCTTCGGTTCTATTCTTCGTTTCCTGTCGGACATTGAACTCTTCTGACGACAGATCGATTGGCGTCAGGACTTTTTCATTGATACGCTCTCTTTCTCTCTCTTTCCCACGAAACTGCGGAAGATAGACGAGTTCCTTTAAAGAGGAGGGTTTATTCGATTTTTAGAACTACGAATGGAAAAATGGCGGCTACGATCGTTACAGGAAAAAAATATACATGATCTTTTCTTACAAGCATCTATATTAAAAAAAAAAATTAATAAATTTAAAAAAGTATAATTTGAAAAGTCAATATTCCACGGAAAATTAGAAGTTTTTATTTTTTTAATAAAAGATATTGAATCTGTGCACTGAAAAAAAAATTGTTATTTTCAAGTAAATATTTACTTGAATAGTAGCAAGTAAATATTTACTTGAATTTAGAAAAGATTTTCTTGAATTAAAGATTTACTAAAAAGAAGGAAACATTTTCTTAATTCAAGTAAATATTTACTTGAAAATAACAAATTTTTTTTCAGTGTGCTATTATTAATACCAAAAATGAATCTTTAATGTTCTTACGAGAGACCATATTATTTTTCCGAAACGTAAAAATTGCTGGAAATAAATTTTTTAAATTAATTAATCAATTGACCATTATAAAAATTGGACTCTGCAGATGTGAGTAGTGGCATTATTAATAGCGTAGTAGAGTTACTGCTTACATCGAGTGTACTTTTGTCGTAATTGTCACAATTTAGGGACCGAAAGGTAAGTTAATACCGATCTATGTGTCCCTATTACTGTTTTCAATCTCGCACGCGATTGGCTCACGTTGGTGGTGTTGATCCAGAACCGACACTATCAAAGGGATTAATGTTGATATATAATTGGAGGGTTTCGTAAATTGACACTGTAGGAGGCTGTCGCTACGAACAGGAAATTAATATCCGTAGGTATAATTTTTTGTTAGAAGATAATTTACACGTAAATTAAAGAAAGAACAAAATTTGCAGGAAAACTTGATATACATCAAATCGTTT
This sequence comes from Trichopria nigra, assembly GCA_030522945.1. Taxonomy (NCBI): domain Eukaryota; kingdom Metazoa; phylum Arthropoda; class Insecta; order Hymenoptera; family Diapriidae; genus Trichopria; species Trichopria nigra. Next base: position 17,751 of record JAPYZR010001164.1, on the reverse strand, counting down.
ATTCATGCATGACATATATGATGTTAAGTTGATGTGCATCTAACTGTATTTATATTCATTATTATAAGCAAACTTTTTATTTTTTAATCTTTATTTGGTAAACCTTTATTCCATGTAACCCGGACCAACTGGTTGCACACGAACTGAATATGAATTGGAATGAATTAAAATGTATTCGTTTCGTCATTTTTATACAAATTACGTTTGAATACGTACAAATCCAGAAATGATAAAATCTGAATTTTTAAAAACGAGAAAATAATTGTCTGTTTATCAAAAAATAAGAAATTTTTTGAAATTCTAAAAGTAGACGATAGATTTATTTCAAATTATTAAAAAAAAAACCATCATCTGTCACAAGTTTAAGAAAAGTCGATGTATTGTTAAAATACACGCACTAAAAATCACAGGATAGGTAAGTACGACTTACATTAAAAGTGTTCGCGTGTAAAATTTATTACACAAATGTTTTGTTCGCATATAGTGAAAATGCAATACGTAGACTTAGCATTATATTATAGTATATTATATTATAGCATTTTTATATTATTATTATTATAAGACGCGTTACATCTATAGCATCACTTGCAGTGAAAAATATTTGGCAACGCTGCCATGTGTACAATTCCTTTGTTATATGTGTTCATCAGGTTCATCTATCTGATAATTCAACATTTATATTTGTATTAATATTATTTTATTTATTTATTTTATTTTATTTTATTTATGTTATTTAATGAAAAAATAATTCTTGAGTAAATTTCATCATTACGTCAAGTATACCGAAAATAAAAATCTGTATTCTTCGGTTGTTGACGAATAACCATTAATATACCATTTTCTAAATAGTTGTTCAAAATACAAAGCATACGGATAATCGATACAAGATTAAACACTTGACTTGTACAAAACAAAAATTCCTTATTCTTCAAAAATTAACGTCATTTTTTATTTCAACGATACAACTATTTGAAAATATCCAAAACGAGTCCTTCACATTGCAAACTTGTTATTGTCATGCGACTAAATCTTTTTCATTCTTTATTATTTTTTCGATTGCGAGAGTAAATAAAATTGTAAAACTCCTAAAATAACGTTCGAATGCACGTTGAATTCGTGAACTCGAGAATTCATATACCAAAAACCAATTCTCGCTATATAAAACCAAGTTTAAAGCGAAGGATAATTGTGATCTCAGACCTGCTGAAGCCGCTTTGTCCAGAATTTTTCAAAGCCGCACAGGTCGGACTCCGATTCAATGAAAGAAACTCTCTTCTTTTGATCTTTGTGGGTATTTTTACCTTTAAAGGAACGAAAAATATGACGCAGTACTATATAACATTTTTTGCCTACTTTGAAAAATTAATTTATTTTAAGAAATTTGTACAATGATATATTTTTTTATTTAAAGTCAAACATCCAATATATTCAATACGGAAATACAATCGTTTAAAATGTATATAACTTTATATCATTTTTGTTAAATTTCTCTTGAACGAGTTTTAAAAAGAGAAAAATTTCTTTTATGTAATTTTCTTTGAAATTCAATTTGAATTGGTATGTTAAATAAATAACAACGAATTTAACCAAACGTTTCAGGCTTATTCGTTTAGGCCCTCTTCCGAATTTATTATTTGTATAAAAAATGTAATACATAACAAAATTATATTCTAATATTTTTATATGAGAGTTACTTTATATTTACTAAAAACTTCCCAAGGTATGTTTAAAAAAAAATATTTTTATCAACTTATATAAATGTGACAATTTACCTTGTATTTTATATCCATTGTTAAATTAATGTCCTTTTTTTAATTCGTAGTTGTTCTATTTTCTTTCTTCACCGTATTTTATATTTCTTTTATAAATAAAAGAATTATTAATTATTAATGACGAATTCTTCCGAATCTATTTCAATTTACGTTTTGATGTTCTTTTTTTATTTATTATTATTAAACGGTCCTACATTGCGGTCCTTAAAAACACACAATAAACGCACTAGTAAATATACATTAAAAATACATTACTCCAAGATGCTATTCATTAACCACAATAGAATGTAATCTTAATTGTGATAATTAAAAATAACCTCCGTTTAACCTTGTTTTCGTATTTTCGCTTTTCAAATTCCGGTTCCTATTCTAATTCTCAATATATGTTTTTTATTTATTTATTTAACTTGCGAATTTTTATTTCATATTGTCAATCGCAGGAATGGCTTAAATGGTGTCAATTATATTTTATGCAAAATACAGTCGATAATCGAGTCTTGCATATTCCGAGATTAGTTTCCTTTAAAAATAGAATTTATCATAGCAACGATTTAAAGCACGTCCGGGAGAAACGCAGATGACAGAAAATCGAACTGTTCTTTGTTTATTTGAAGATATATATGTATATGATCAAATGCTATATACGTATCTACGAAAGCGCATGTCCGAGAACGTATCGACCAACCAGCTGGATATTTATTAAATCCAAGTTAAACTTAATCAAAACGATGAGTTCAACTATAATTACGAACACTACGATGTGGACATCGGAAAAACTACAGACTATATATATAAATGTAGAAAGTTCATTGTGGAAAATAGGGGGGGAAATCGAAATCATGAATAGGGAAGCTATTTATTAAAGCGACGAACTCTTTAATTAAGCCGTGATTATATGGAAATAATGGTTATTAAAAATTAATATTTACTGCAGAAATCAATGTTCGTCTCTTCCATTCGCCATATTTTCGTACTTTTGAATATTCATCGAATAAATACGACATTCATTCAAGAATATATAACTATTTGACAAAATTATTAGGCTATACGGTTATAAAATAATAAAGCATACTTAAATGTAACGTAAGTGTCATTTAAGCGTGAATTTGGAGATTTGCACGCTTCGAATTTTCCCAGAATATGCAGTAGTGCGTCCCTAGCAAAAATTAATCGTGGCGCTGTATCGATTCTGTCTAGATTTCCAAGAATAATTACTGGTTCTAGACTGGAAAACTATGTAGCCCCAATATCCGCAGGTAGAC